>JAAGNO010020409.1:39483-58733 GCA_033439905.1 Ceryle rudis
CACCTCCCTGCTCCTGCTGGTCACACTGTTTCTGATACAGGCCAGGATGCCATTGGCCTTCTTGGCCACCTGGGCACCCTGCTGGCTCATGTTCAGACTGCCGTCCACTGGCACCCCCAGGTCTCTTTCTGCCAGGGAGCTTTCCAGCCACTCCTCCCCAAGCCCTGTAGTGTTGCCTGGGGTTGTTGTAAAAAGGTGGGACTAAGGTGGGAAAGGAGTGGGGTTTTGCTTGCTGGTGACATAATTATACCTAAAAAAAGCTAAGACATCGAAAGTGGGGGCTCAACACATGGAAACAAAAGAAAGGGGGGGGGGGGGGGAAGGATAAAATTTATCCCAGAAACTTCAAATAAAAGAGGATTCCAAAATGGCAAAAGGTGGTAGTGCTTGTGAGCAAGGAGATTTCTATAAGCACAGCATGAAATGCACCAGAGACAAGTTTTTGTGAGCTTCTGAAAACAATTTTTTAAAAGTTCATAGCACAGGTATGACGTATCCAGTTGTTATATAAATTATATAGGCTGTAAGGACATCAAGAGAACAGGAACAGATTTTCATCAGTTTGTTCAAATCAGTGAAGGTGTCATGACAAGAGTAACAGATTTTAATCTATAAACAAAGCAATACATAACTCCCAGGACATTTCCTACAGCAAAGGACTCCAGTGAAGATTTGCTTTTACTATGATTCTCACCCCTAAAATATACAGAAGCATAGTTATCAATAAAGCATCATATGCAATTCACAAGAATATAGTGTATTTATATTAGTAAAATATATCTTGTAATAAGTAGATTTGATTTATTCATTCACTAAAAATTAGACAAGCACCACTGTTCGGAAACAGGGAGCTAGAAGGCAATGAACAAAATAGTTAAAAACCACCAGACAACAAAACAACCAACCTCAGCCTGTCAGCACAATGGTAACTGGTTGCAAGGTTAACTTGAAACTGAGTTCTGCAAGAAATACTCCCAGTGCCACAAATATAGCAAAATAAGTACTTAAAATAAACTGAGGTAAAAATGTGTCAGAATGTGCGACAGTTGACAGCTAAGACTGAAAGGGGTTTATGATTTCTTAAATAAAAATGGTTGAATGAGATGCAGTCGATGCAAATGTTACCCTAACAAGCAAAACATGCAGATTTGCTCAGTATTAGAAAAGCTTTACGAAATTCACTTGAATAAAACTGCAACCTAAAAACATAGCTAAAATTAGGTATATACTTTCCTTAGTAAATAAAATTCTTTTAAGTTTCCAAATCCAAAGAAAATCTGGAATGCTACTAAGAATGTTCTTGAAATACTACAGAAATGTACAAACACAGCTAAATTGAATGCTTTAAAGTTTAGGTATGAGCTACTGCTTAACTGGCCTCTTATCTATTCCCCTGTACTGACTTTCATCAGCTTTTTCCAGGGTCAATAAAAAAATATTCATTTTATGTTTTGCTCAACTGGACTCCTTATGATCAGCTGCTAGCATCAAGCTGTCTGATTTTTCATTCAGACTTCAGAGCTGGATTCATTACAAAAAAAAGGAATATTAAATATTAAGCAAGCATAATTGGCTTTGACTTAAATATTTTTATAACTGCTTGTGTTATACTTTCAGGTATTAAATAAAATTTTCATTCCAATACAATTTTTTCAATGTGACATGGACCATTTATATTTTAAAATTTCCAGTAGCTCCTAAATTTGCAAATGTAGAAAAAAATAAAAAAGCCAACATTCTTAATAAAAACAAAATAAAACAAACAAACTATAAGAGAATGACCAAGAATTTATCTTCTGTAAGTAAAGGATTTATTGCAAAGAAAATCTAGAATTACATTGAGGGTTTTGCTGTTTGCTTTTTTGTTGTTGTGGTGTTTGGTTGGTTTTTTTTTTAATAACAGTATGAGGAATGTTTTGGGGTTTGTTTTTACAGTAGTGACTGAGTTCTTAACTCTTATTAAAGAGTTAATATCTTCCACATTCTCAACAAAAAGAAGGATTTTAAATTTACAACAGAGAAAATGCCTGCACTACTTGGAGCTATTCTGCAAGATGGATGGGAAAAAAAAAGGACAAAAGGAAAACAATATCCTCTGGGAAAAAAAGGAAGTCTGCATAAAACTTTATTTAGATTTGTCTTCAAAACAGAAAATAGATGAGCAGTTCTCCCAACGATGATTATTTAAGCAAATATTTGAAGAGGGTCACCAGGACAGAAAGGAGAAAGGCAGCACAACTTAGAAAATGTGGTTCTGCGTACAAATGCAAGAGATGAACTACAACCATCTAGTAATTCACGGTTAGATTTCCATCCCCTTTTTAAATCACTGCAAAAATCTGCTCATGAAGAACTGGTAGCTCTTCTCAGAGGGAGGGAGTAGAGAAGACAAAGGGCCATCTCCCTCCTCCTCATGACAACAGACCTTGAACAGGCTACAAAGGGAGTTAGGGACTCCACTGATCACACAGGAAGGGGAAAACACAGGAACACGTGGTCAAAAAGCCAGTCAAAAGCCAAAACATAGGAAGAGTAAGCATATAAATGATTAAGAAGAAAAAAAAAGCTCAAAATAAAATTAACTTGCTGTATTTTGTCACTTTTTATAGAAATTTGTAAAAATGGGAAAGATACACCTTGCCACAACAAAATGGTCAACGCACATCACTTTAGACCACTGAATTTGAAAACCGAATGACTAGATATGAATTTATGTTTATCTGCTATAAAATTTGAACTATTTAAAAAGTATGAATTGCACTAAATCCTAACAACATTAACATATGTTAAAAGTGGTTTTCATAGGGTGGAAACCTCAAGGCTTCCCATAGCACATGTATGGACCCCTGAAAGGAGACAGTTGACCAGATACCTATTCAGTATCTTGAAACTGCAGGTTTTATTACCAGCTGCCACTGATCCTGTCTTACAGGCCAATACAACCAAAGAATGTATCCGAAGAGACACACAAACAGGAAAGCAATGGAACTCATTACGCAGGTTGGCTTATTAGAAATAAAGGAAAAAATGAAGGGGGGGGACGGGGATGGGACAACAGCAAAAAACCACCGCACCTAAACAAAACAAAACAAACAACAAACACACACAAACAAAAAACCCAAACAGACAACAGGAAAACACATTGTGGACAGTATCCTGCAGTTACAATCACTTGACATGATTCTTGTAGCAAGTTAAATTAAAAAATCCCAAACCTTTAGAGAGCAAAGTTATACTGTCTTTTTAAAATCCAACTAGTTCTTTTTGTACCTCATTTCTGATTTTGGTCAGCAGTGTGCTCTGCATATATATTTATATCATATGACCCTTTTTGCTATATACAAGCAGAAGTAAGATGTGAAAAAGTTTGGATTTGGTACTTTCTAAACTGATCACAGCAGAGTAAGCTCAGATGGCTAGTCAAACAGAACATCCTTAGGGAGACAGAGCTGCCCCAGAGGCTTTGTGGGTAGAAAATCTTTAGGCAAAGTGATTCATCATGTGTGGCAAGATGACTGTGACATCTAAAGATTCTTGCCTTGAGCAGCATGGTACACACTACAAGGGATCAGACATTCAGAAAAACATCCATGCACATCTCAGAAGCTTCAGTAAAAAGGATGTGTTTTAAATAATAAAACATTGGACATTAAAAATGTGCATGTGAATTTGCTTTTTGCAGTGGAAAACTAGGAAGCTCCTCTTGAACCCATGCTGTTGACCTAACATAGAAATAACCAAATTTTTACTAACTTTGCATTCAAACTCACTCTTTCAAAGCCTGACTGAAAGATGTTTTAACATCTGGCTCATATTCCTCCTCCAGTGTAACTAAGCCATAGCCTTGCAAGTTTGTTTAGAAGTTGGCCATCAATATTCTCCCACAGTAGTTTTTACTATTCTCTTGTCCATTCACCACAACTTCCAGCTCTTCTAACAGATGATCAGAGAATGCGTTACTATACCTCCACTGCAATATGAGAACAGGTTTGATCTTCCAAATCTAGTGCACAGTAATCTGTTACTGTACTACACAGCACCCTTGTTCAGAATCTGCACTTGAAGACCACTTAGAAGATACCAGTTTTGAATGTACAAGTGTTTCATGAACAAGCAAAGAGATCCACATTGGAGCATAAGAAAAACTCCGCTACCATGGTATGGCACCAATTGCACCGGCCATTAAAAGGTGTATGGAGAATGAACCATAAAAAAACAGGGCAAATATGAAGAATGGTATGCTCTAAATTTCAACAGTCAGGTGTTATAGCCAAGTACATCTCAACAGAGAAGATGATTTAAATCAATTTTCTTTGTATTTAAGATGAAGTAAGCAAAACAAAATTGTATCTACAAAGAGCAATATATCAGCACAAAGCCACAAAAAATGGCCTTTCTTAAAACAGTCAAAAAGTCAATAGACCAAGGAAGACAGACAAGCCAAAGACAAGAAAAATCCCTAAGTGCGAGTGTGAGCCTGATGGGAGTGCTCAGGTGGAACAGTGTACTGATCCAGATGGGTGCATTCAAGGGACAAAAATACAAGTTTAAATGCACAGTAAAACTACAGTAAAATTATACAGACAATTCTATTGACAACTTTAGCATAAATTAAAGTTTACATTATTTTCCACCTCTGATGTTTTTTGCATTTTTGGAAGGAAGTAAATTGGACCAAGAACACATAATTGCTTTGCCTTACCAAACAAGAATGCAACATAGAAGTACCAAAAAAAAAAAAAAAAAAAAAAGAGATTGTATATAAGGGCAGTGGCAACATTAAAAGCATAGGTTTCAGTTCAGTAGCGGTGCTGAAATTGATTCTCAAGTGAGTAACGATGCTTTAGAGTACAGGTTAAAAGAAGGGGAAAAAAAAAAAATGTTACTGGGGCCCAGATAACATTTTCTCCCACTGAATCACTGCCTTTCAATCTGGTGTTTTATTTCACATCAGCTTACTGGCATTTGCACTATGTCTCTATCATAAGACCAAGCTGCGTCTCTGCTGGGGGAAGAGGGGGAGTCACACCAACCACAAACTCAGAGGAGTACAATCAACAGGGAACTTGCCTCCTTCCTATTGCACAACATCAACCAAGCACTAAAGAGACAGCTAAAGTCAGTATACTGAGCACAAGAAATTTGTGCTCCAAATTTTCTTCAGTGTAGGTAAAATGAGATAAATCAATATAGAAAATCCTCTATTTAAAAGATTGTTCTTTACTGTTCTAAATATATTGCTGAAAGCCCACTGTTTATTGTGCATATGTAAGCAAACTATCTTATATAAAACACTTACCAACTGGAGAAACACATGTGCTTTTTCCTTCTGCCAACAAACCATATCCCTTTTCATAGTTTGCAACTGAACCAATGAAACTGAGCAGAATTTCTCTTTTGGTCCCTCTCCCTTTACCCCCTGCTCCAAAATACTGAAGGGAAAGGTTTATACTCAATTCACTCCACGGCTTTACAAAGTTGTGGGGTTTTGTCACAGCTTTTGAACCACATTTCTAGAAAGATGCATTTATAATGTAACAGCAAAAATATAAATGAAATTGGGAATATACACATATACTGGACAAATATATTCATTACAATTGTGCACAGGGCTTAGTGCCAAATAGCTGTCAAACAAAGGAACAAAATCATACAGTTGTTTGGCACTCAAGGATGAAATCATTGTGAAACATGCACTGTTTATAAATTGTCATTGATGAATAAAAGCAGTGCAGAAAAAATTAAGGAAATGCAGCCAAGCATCAGAAAGACAAGCCAATCATTGCTCCTCCTCCCACCACTCTTAGTCATCAAACAAAACAAAATAACCCCCAAGCTCCCAGTATGCCGGGCAAGAACAACGTAGTGGTGCAAGGTAAACTGAGCACTGCACAAACAAGTGACTTCGGACTGTGCTCTCATAGCTCAATCCAAAGTTACCAGAAAAGTGATTGATTCAGACATCTGAAAAAACCAAACAACCTGTCATGTGTATTTCTCAGCTTTGTTATTTATAAAGTAATACTTTGAATACTGGTTATTCTAGTGACATTTATCTTAAGCTTAAAAATATCAATCCCTGAAGATATAAAGAAAAATTTTCTTCAGTGATGGTAAAATATATTATCAGATCTTTTGTCAGAGAACACGGCACTGCTGAAAATATAACACCTTACCTATCATTAAGAAGAAAGACTTAATTCACTTCAGGTGAAAGGATGGCATTTCTCTAAGTACAAAGTAAGACAGAATTGTATCCTAGAAAATAAGCAAGAGCTCAGTTTCTGATCTTGCATATCTGTACCAATTTCAGTAGCTTTCAAACTTGAGACTGTACAATAATGTAACATATATATGGAAACAAAATCTCTAAAGTTAAAGAAAAAAGAACTTATAAATAATGCAAAAGAAAATAATTTTTTTTTGACTGAGGAGTAGAATATTCAAGTCTGTTAAATGCTTTCTATAGTATAGGAGCTTCTGCAAACTCCTTTGAAGTTAGGGTGACATGATCTGAAGACTCTCTACAATATTTCATAAGGCAACGTGACTTTTAAGATAGGTGAGGCATATTTAAGAAATACGGTTCTGAAAGGAATTAGTTTTTTGTAAATCTCCATTAAAGCAGGTCAATCAGCCTGTAGTTTAAGTTGGAAAATACTTTAAGTCTCTAAATAAATATATAAATAAATTAAATGAGATGACTGCTTGTAATGGACTAGCAATATGTGAAACAAATAAATGATATCATAGGAAAGAAATTAATCCAGTCAGAAATAAGTGCTATTTATCACAGCAAAATACTAATGCAAACTCACTTTCCTCCTGTGATGCAGAAAACACACTTAACACTGCAGTACTCTGATAAAGAGCATACAAGTACACTCTTTCCTATCTCTGCCAATCTGTATTAAACATGATATGAATTTATTTACCATACAGTCATGCACTTTGGTGTTAAATGCAGACCCCAGGTATCAACCCTGAAGCTTACAAGACTGTTAACAAGTCACATATCCCTCTCAAGGCTTCTGCTTTCTAGGTCCTGTTGTATACAAGAGGAAGAAATTGCAAGATAATTTATTTGTATTGCATTTGCGCCTAAGGTGCCAAGCTTATTTTAGATGTCTAACACTTGGAAGTAAATGAAAATTTTGTAATCATTATTGTGACAATAGTCCTGGTTTTGCACATGATCTCTACAATCCCAATTGGATTTTACACATTTTACATGTTCACATTCTATATTTTAGTGTGCTTGGTTCCCAACTACCTTCAAGGCTCATGGTCAGACCTTAGCAGTTTTAGGAAAAACTGTAAAGTCAGTCTCAACTTACTTCAATAGTAATTGATGTGTTTCTTCCTTATTCCCGTGAACCTTTTTTATTTCACCACTGAACTTAAGGCTACTACTTTCTTTAAATGAATCAGTAGCAGTAATCCCAAATATTGTCAGTTTAACCCTATCTTTAATCCTGTGCATAACATGACATCACATAAAATGTTATACCAACTCTCCTCTCTCTCCTATTTCATCTTCAGATGGGGGACCCCTATGACCATCTTCCAAAAACCTCCCAACCAAACAACACCCTCCCTCCACCAAATGCCATCGTGGTGAAGCTTCCACACACAACGATAACGAGGTTTCTATTTCTCAAAGTGACCCTCCATCTGGATGCCTAAGAAATAACTCTGCAGAATTTTCAGCTGACTTCCCAATATACGTCTGTGTTAGAGTGACAGAAGCTGAACACCCCTGTGAAAGCCACAGTGCTGTTAGCCTTCAGAAAAGCGTAAAAACACAGCAAGAAAAAAGCCTCGCAAATGCAGCAAGATACTACCATCGCTTAACAGAATGAGTTGCGGTTTCTCTGGTCTACTGCATGTCTCTGTTACAGGAGAATCTTTCACTCACTTTTCAGAAACAATATTTTGGTGTAATATTGGACAGAAGTGAAAGTGTCCCAACAGTATCAAAAACAAATTACAAAATTTTGTTTTCTTTTGATGATACTTGTTCCATTAATCCACTTATAGCTGAAGCACTGCACACCTACAGCAGTTTACAACTCTACGGAAAACACAGTGGTCACTCACAGAACTCACAAAATTGATAGTATTAGAGGTCCAACACTTTCATGTGGCTAAAAAATAAAATTTCATCTTCTGTAGGCTCACATGTTCATCTGTTTCACTTTCCCCTCCGAGGTGTCTGTGTGTGTGAACAAAGTCAGTTTCCAGCAGCAACAAACATTCTACTCACTAAAGCCCAGCCTCTAAAGAAAACTTCTAGCAACTTCAAATCATATTAATGCAAATACTGTAACGCCTCAAATCACAAAAGCCACTTGTTTTGGCACAAGCAACCTAGTTACAACATTTTGGTTGATCAGTTCAGAATTTAATCACTGGATACAGGCTGCTGCATTTATTAAAAACTGGACTGCTAGCAACTGACAGCCTACAGCTACACGCATGCAAGAATGGAAAAAAAAATAATGGAATGAAATAGAGATTAAGTAAATGATTTTTATGCACCTGGTGATAAGCAAACATCTTTATTGCAAAACAAAGACAAGCCATGAAAAATTACAAAATTATCATTTAATCACCAGTGAGCTTTCCACAGTCTCCTATTTGAACAGGATAATAGTTATTATGTAGATCCCTAAGCAACTGCCTCATGGGAAAGTTACATCACCAGTATGGGAAAGAATCACCCCCTCCTCCCTTCTCCCTGGAAAGGACCTTGGCGCCTTCAGACAGACTGAAATTTAAAATCCTACAGCTTCACCCAGCTGATCCCATCCACTGGAACACATCTACAAGTGCCCAGGGATGGCAGGAACCACAGGAGAGAAATATGCCCTTTCAGCATTTCATGCACTGATGAGCCTTGTAACAGATAAACATACCCTACAGCAGCTAAACTGACATGCTATAACAAGGAGGAAACGCAAGACTTAAAAATTTCACCCGTTTACTATTTATTCTCCTTTTCAGAGGCAGAGTACACTGTGAATAAATCAACACACAAATGTAACAGACTGCATTAACTAAAACCCAAGCTTTACAGAAGAAAAATTATCAAAACTAAAATATTTCAAAATTTAAAAGCCACAGACTTGCATGTTTAAATTCCCAGACTGGCAATTCAGAAATACTTAGCATGACAAAAGTCCTGGCTTTAAGTGTGAGACCATTTTGAAGGAGGCAACATTTCATCTTCCTCCAACACAATTAACACTAGGTCACATTTTTTTCTCCCATTAGCACACAGGGCAAGCAACACTACTGCCTGCAGGCCACCAGAACTGCAAGTTCTACATTTGGGACATGCTGTGGATTTGCAGACTCCTAGGAGTCCTGTGAAGGTACCTGTGGCACTGGTCATAGCCAGCAAAAAGGTATCAGCAGGTCTTCCTAGGATCATGTTAAATCATACAGTTCGATGGATTTTCAAGGAGAGACTTCTTCACAGTTTTGCTTGCCAGAAAGAAAACCTGGGGGTTTTTTGTTTGTTTGATTTTGTTGTTGTTTGGGTTTTTTGGTTGTTTGTGTGTTTTTTGGTGTGTGTTTGTGGGTGTTTGTTGTGTTGTTTGTGTCATCATTCCCCCCCATTTGTTGTTTTTGTTTTTGTTTTTTTTTCCCTTGAAGCACAGCACTGCAGACTTCGCCTGAAAACAAGCTCAACATTGATTTGAAGATACAAAAAAATCTTCTAGACTTGCACACTGCTACCCATACTGGTTAGGTGTAAAGTGCCCCAGCACTCCAGCGTACTGACTTAGGGAGCAGATCAAGGCGGCCGCTGTGCACCTGCTCACCCCTCTTCACCCTCCTGTGCGAGGAGCTGCCGAAGGCACCAGGCCTCCTGCCAGCAGCCGCAGTGAGGGAAGCAGGAGAAGGAGCGGGCAGCTGCGACCCCACTCCTACCTGGCAGACCCACACCTGAGCACCACCTGAGGAGGGATGTTAGGGCCCCTCTGCCACAGCTGCTGACTGGGAGGAAGATGAAAGTCTCAAGGGGGAGAGCGCACAAGCAGACACCTGCTACAGCATAACGTTATAGAGGAGGCGAGCCCCCCACTACATTTGTAGAAAGCCTTGAGGTATTGCTGTGTTTAAAGAAATGTTAGGAAAGCAATTTGATTGAAATATTACTGTAAACAGAAGGGAAAACTAAGCTTAACACACACTTGTGAGCAAAAGCCCAAGGGTAAAAATGCCCTGCACTTAGCACTGTCACTAAATGACTGTGTAATTTAATTTCCCAGAAACCCATTAGCTTTCACAAAAGGAAAATGAAGAGCAGATGAGAGCAATTCTTTGGTGTGAGTGGAATTTATTTAATGTAATACCTGGGGAGGGGTGGAATATATAAATCTGAAACTGTACCAACAGACAAAAAACATAGCAAACCTAGAAAGCTTCAGCCTGCAGATTGGTGGCTTTGCACAAGCAGTAACCTGCACATCAGGTCCGAGGTTTTACAGGTAGGACTGACGAGAACTTGCCCCTGCCCAATGCACCACACCAGAGCTAGGACACAGCCAGCTGCAGAAACGCTCCAGAACAAAAGCGTTGCTACCATAACAAAACAAAAACAAAAAAAAAGGGACACACACACATTTCAATGCATTTATGGAGATTTTATATATTCATATGATATGTATAATACTCTGCAAGAGAGGAAGAAATCACTGAAATTTAGCTAATCTATAATACCACATAAAACCAGTGTCAATCAACAAAACATGAAGTTTTACTGGGATGAAGCAAAGACAACACTTAGTTGGGGAAAAGTAGCCATATTACACACAGATGAGGCACCATCTTTGTATTTTTAGCTTTAAAAAAATCAAACCAGTAAGTGATCTGATAAAACATAAAAAGTAATGCTCCAAAATTGCATGATCCCGGTCACTGTAAAATTCATTTCAAGAAACTTTTCCAGCATGGGAAGTTTACAATCTATAGCTCACGGTAGACCCAAGTCTTAGAGCAGGAGACCAGTATCTGTAAGTACTGAAACTGGATTATCTTCTGCTTGCATCTTTTTTACTAAAAAAGGTTTTTCTGAGCTCTTAGCCTAGAATAACATTTGATACATAATTATGCACTATGTGATGCTTATTAGATATCCTTTTACAATTTTCTTTCCACTTACTGTCCTACTCCTGTAAAATGAGATGAACTGAAGCACTTATCAATTACTGTACTGCCCCTATTTTGTCATTTTCTTCTTTTAATATGAAGGATACAAAATACTCTGTCCCCACCATTCTCCCAGTTAATACCAATGTAACTGTGTATAAATTATTTCAAATCAATCTTGCCATTACTCATGTCTCTGGAGATGATTTCCATTGTGATGCCTATTTTATTCCATGTGTTAAATCAGTAATGACTACAGAGGGCAATTCAAGGAAATCTGACTATTATTTTGGACAAATACAACGTCTGCCAGCTCACTACTGGCATCTGCCCTTTCCCTTCCTAAAAGGTAATTAGAACAAGATTTCTAGCAAAAACTATAATGGCATCATTCTTAACATTTGCCATTTTAAGAACTATTTACTCTTGCTTGCTTCCTACTATTGCCTTCACCATCATAAAGTCATTAGATAATAAGCTCGCTCGCTCTCTCTCCCCTTGATTCCAAAACTCTTGCTGAAGGGCTACTGAGGAAGAAAACTTAGCAGTTTTCCTGAAGTTTAGATTCTTAACTGAGAAACAATTCAGATCTATGCCTTCTTTTAATTGTATTTTAAAGTTCAAAAGCCTCTCCTTTTCCTGAGGATAACCTTTCCCAAACTAAGGTTTAGAAGGCTTACATCACCTGTTCAAGAACAGCCTCAATACTGGAAAGCTTACAGAGGCTTCAGTTATTTACTGTGTTGCTTCAAAAAAATGCCCCGTATGGTCCTACCATTCTATCCAAGCCAACTGGAGTGCTTAACTTACAAGTCAAACAATAGATTTTACAGTGAAATATTGAAGACACAGTAACTTCACTAGTTTGAAAGATGCACTGGGAGAAGTACAGCCGTTCTCACAAACCCACGCAATCAGGCAATCAAGTCAATTAAGTGAACAGTAACTCTAAAATCAGAAGACAACCCAATCCACATATTGATCACTCATTTAGATGATTAATCCATGAAATGAGTCTTTAGTTTCACAGTAACTCAAGAGACTACCTTTGAAAATTAATGGAATTTCGCTTCAACCCATCAAGTACTACTGCACTCCTGCTGCCCTTTGGTTCACCATGGCAGTTTCTACCCGGCACATGCCTATTAACCACCTGCTACACCAGTAAAAGAAAGTTAAACACGAATAGAGTGCGTATGTATATGCAATTTACTTGAAACCTTGTTTTCTGAAACCTGATAACAAACCACCAAAGTGGTTCAACGGCATCAAGTACAATCAACATTAAAGGAAGCCACACTGCACAAAACCCAGAATGTATTACTTTGCTTCCATGACAGAGTACTATGTTTGGCTCTTTCACCTGTTTATTTCAGCTGGAACCAGGACCAGGCTTACCCTTCATATTCACAGTATAAGTAGAGTATAAGTACTTGGATTAGCAATCTGAATAATGTATAGCTCTGTATAGTATAATTCCTGTAACAAGCTTCTACTCCCTCCCTCGTAAATACTGACGGATGTGTGTTTTGACTTCCCTGCTTTGTCAGGTCCTCCATACTCTTAATGCTGACCATAAGAAAACACGTCCATATCTAACATGAAGCAGAATTCAGTTTGTTAGGAAGAGGAGCATAGTCACCACCTCACTAAGATGCTAACAGAAGTGTTAAAACATCAACAAGTGATATGAAATAAACTACTAACTACAACCCTGCAGCTGGTCTAACAGAGTCAGTCAGTAGGTGAGGCTAGGAAGAAGCAA
The DNA here is from genome assembly GCA_033439905.1 of Ceryle rudis. Lineage (NCBI taxonomy): Eukaryota > Metazoa > Chordata > Aves > Coraciiformes > Cerylidae > Ceryle > Ceryle rudis. The sequence continues at coordinate 52,409 of JAAGNO010020409.1, forward strand.
ATGATTTAAAATCCTCCTTTCTCACACATTCAAAGTTTCCTATTATGACAGTTTCCTGTTACCTTGGTTGACAGGTCTTCAAACCCTGTTGCTAGCTCAGGAACACCTAGAGCTCTAAAATTTAATTCAATTAAACTGTAAAGCAACTAGTTAAAGAAATAAGGAGAAAACAAGGAAGTTTAAAGGAAACTTGGAAGAATGATCTCTCTTTCTACCTCAATGGACTGATTTCAACACGGCAAGCCACCACCTTTTCACTCACTATTGACTAAATTTTGTAATGACTTAGCATGTACAAGCTTGTGGAACTGTGCACTACATAGACAATGAACAATGGAACACTAAATCTTTGCCTTAATCCTTTCTACCTCTTGTGGAAAGACAGATACACAAAAGAAATTAAGTCACCCCCTGCAGATTTTCAAGATGGACCAATAAACCCCCCTTTAAGCTATATTCAAGAATGATCTGCTTCTTTTCTTCCCAGTAAGCAGAAGTAGAAAATCTCAGTAGAATAAAGTCTAGGGAACAGTACAAGAGAAGAAACAACACCACATGCTTGAAGGGTCCTAGCAAAAACTGACCTCTGCTTGCAAGTGCAGAGTACTAAAAGGCAGCATAATTAGAGAGAAAAGAATCTCATATCCTCGTGAATAGTTTTCTACAATGTAATTAAAACAGAAAGTGTTGAATAAGCAAAGATTATCAAGTCTAAATGGAGCTACAATACCACTGATATATCTTAGCCTGATTTGCTACATATCTCTATGGATACCAAAGGACTATGCTGGTGCCAAGAGGATTCAGTGGTTTTACTTAAAATACAAGCAACGGCCCTTCTTTTTTTATACTAACAAATCAACAGGATAATTCTGGAATTCATTAGTGAAGAATACTAACCAATCCCACATAATAGCTTTACTTCCTTTGCAAAACACTTCAAAAAATATCTAAATGAATATGGAAATGTATCTTTCTGTGGCAAATTGTTCATTATTGAATCATTATCAACTCTTGTTAGACAAAATTTCTCTCTTTTGCAATGTACAAGATCATTAAAATGTTTGAGAGCTCCATCATGAAAGACAGTGGCACTTTATAATCCGCTATCTCTTCAGGCAAATATGCTTACGGCTGAACATAATACACAAAATAACAACATCCCCTTGACACACAATTCTTTCTTTTAATGATGCTCTTAAGTGTTGACAGCAATGGTGAAATATGTTGTTGCTCTTTCCTTTCTCTCTTTTTTCTTTTTTTAATAGTTTTTAACTATTTCAGGGATTAATTTCTGTCATGATAAAATGTTGGGAAGGGATGCGTTTCTTAGATCTGAAACATGGAACCCCAGCACTTCTATTAGCCTACCGAGATATTTTCTATAAGCTCATCAAGCTCATGTACTTAGCCTCCATCTCCTTTTAACCTCTGAAGATCACAGAATAATCAATCAATGCATTAAATATCATCTACGGTATCTAATAAAATAGATATTTATTAGGATACATATTCTGCTTGAGAACTTGTCCACAATTTGGTATTAAAAACTGTGTAGCACTTTTTGTCTCAAAAACTCCAAAACTTTAAAAGATAAATGACATTTTGTCTAAACAGTAGACAAGCAGCTATAACCACAGACAGTGGTACTACATTGAAAACTACTACTCAAAGCTTTTATCATTCCTCTCTCCAAACTTTTAGCATCAACTTAAGATATGCTGCAAAAATTCATAATGTGAAAGTATAATATACAAATCTTCATTCTATACCGTAATATAAGTAAAATGAGTATGACTCTTTTTGTTACAAGCCCAAAACCACGGGTGGAATATTTTTACAAGCATACCTATAGAATTTTGAGGTGTATATTTCTTCGAGATATCTACTGAAAGCTTTCTGTAATTCTTTTCTGCATATAAAAAGAAAAGAAGTACTATTGCTCCAGCAAAATAAAATCCCTAAGAACTGTCAGCCATAAAGCATTACAAAACTATTTCAGTTCACAGCTGCTTTGGGTGACTGATATACACACCTTGCAATTCATTAATTCTTTCTGCAAAACAATCTCAATGGAGGCTTCTTCTCAAATCTGTGTTAATGATGTAATTCTGTTTGTCTAATGGAATCACCTAGCTAGCTCTTCAATAAAGCTGAAAGACCAAGATACTGTTGCACCAATCATTTCCTGCATATATTAAAAAACATATCTTGTTTAGAAATTGGATAGCTCAAAATAAAAAAAAATTGCTCACAAATTTGTATGACCAAAGACAAACTACTCGCTCATGTGAGTAGTTTGCCTCTGGTAACACAAATTTTTAAAAATATCAAACTTTGCTATAAAGTTTGTAAAATAAAATCAGTATCAAATATTAGAGTCATTCCATACTTGCTACTGATCAAAATACCAGGGAAGCAATTGAAGTGACTTTTCATTTTAGTCTCCTGCATTTAAAAATAGACAACTCTTCTGAATCAATATTGGAAGGCTCTACTCTGCTTTATCAAAATAACTAAGGGAAAGTATGTTTTAATTTTACTGTCGTCAGATATAAGTATCATTGATATAAGTATCATTGTCCAACTGACATGTAGTGTCTCTAAAGACAGACCACAGAGGTGGTAATTTTAAAATTACATATTTTGAGGTGCATATATGAAGGTATAATGAAATTATTTTTTCAGCAATGGCTGTGCTTTGTCTGCCTCTAAGAGAAAATTAAAGTAGTAAACAAAGACTGAGCAAAGTAGAAAGATTTCCAAAAGAAACTGCAGACCACCAGGATTTGGATTTAGGTAATCCACTTAGATTACCATGGCTATGTCTTAAAAGGACAATACTGAGATCACAAAATAGGTCATGTCTACAAGACACATAATATATAAGTAAAGCAATGTCAAATGATAGAGTCATCCCTAAGATTAACATACAAGAATAAAACATTGTCCCAAGACCATGTATTGCCAAACAATAAATATTTTGAAATCAACATTTTTAAGATCCAAACTGGAATACGGGGAAGAAGAGTTTCAAACAATGCCATCGCTACAGTGACCTGTTTCAGGTAACATAAAAGTGCTGGCAATGAAGAAAAAGCTTTCAATACCTAAGCCCACAGTATAAGACATTTTGCTTGCTCATTTTTCCAGTTTCAAAGGCAAAAAGTGTTGGACACCCACAGCAACAACATTTGGCTAGCAAAAGAGGAGTTTGCATATATTTCTTAGAAGTGATAACATTTCTAATACAACAAATACCAAAAAAATAGAAAGTTAATAGATGAAGTCAACACCTCAAATTTACTGAAGAAAAGCCTGAAGTAAATTGGTAGCTTGTTTAGGAACCAATAGTATATTTAAAAAAATATTTTTCTAACACAATTACAAATTGCTGTAAATGTTTTCTCAGCAAAAGTTAAGGAAAACCGAGTTTTAAAATAATTTAGAATTTACAAGAGAAACATAAAAATGAAATCAAAATATATCAGCTTTCTAGATTAACTTGAGAAAATCTAGGTGGTTCCTTCTTAAAAGTCCTGGACAATGGCCTTTATGAGGAATTTGCCCAACTTAAGAAGATTTCAATAGGAAAGTCAGTGTTGCTATGAGAAACAGAGCAACTTCCAGATGCTTGACATGTCAGGCCTGGACAAGGGAATGAAAAATGTCTCTTTCTGACCAAAGAGGCTTTGAGGGGATACTCGTAAAGAATTACCTACTTACCCATCAGATTTGAGTTCATGAAAGGTGTCGGGGACAATCCTTCATGGGGCCCTAATCGACTGTCATTCAAGTGATCACTGTAATGAGGACTGTCTGCAAAACCCTAGAGAAAAAAAGACCAGAGTATTAAACAGATTATTTGGCAGCCCAGCTAATTGAGTGCAATGACACTTTCCTAATTAAATGTGCAGAGTCACAATTGGTCATTAATCACAAAAGTTGGCTTTTGGGTCTATCTCACAGCAATTACTCCCTGTCTACATTTTACTTTCTCCCCCTCTTATTCTTTTTCCCCCATCAAAAAGAAATCACATAATTTCTTAATAAGCTGTGTCCTCATGGACAATACTTTCAAAAATTGAATACTACTGAGATATTTTGATATTTGAATCCGCTTACTGTTGTTAACCACAGAGTAAAATTAGTTTGAAGAACTCACAACTGATTCCACCCCCTGCCAAGGTTTCTGTTTGCATTAATAAAACAACACAGTAAAAAGGTCAGGAAGAGTCATTGACATTAGGAAAAGATTTCAGTGCATGAGAAGAAGTAGTTCCATTTCCCCTTGAAGCCTGCTAGCAATGTTACAGATTAATAGGCATGCTGACACTATCATATTACTAGACAGGATAGCTCACTGACAAAAGGTTTACTTCCAAATAAGAATTAAATAAACACTTTGTCACTGATTTGCAAACAAGCGCTCAAACTGAAATACTGGTTTGCACTTTTCTGGTATTAGTATAGCCAACTTAGCAGGTTTGGAGTGACCCCTATGCAGTCAGAAAACACTGGCTTATTGAAAGCTTGTGCTGAAGGTATAGAGATAGAAAACACGGAAGTCCTAGGATGCCCATAGTATTTAATTAACTCAGTTATTTAGAATTATCTTTTGTACATTTCAAAGTGCCTTCAGCTTTTGTATATGAAAGTATGAATACGGTATTTGCCATTCAGACAGATCAGATGTGCACCAAATCGCTTAGTCTGTATCAAAAGATGACAGACCTGACAAAACTGCACCGTCTTTGTAGCCAAAGTTTTTCAAAACATTTTGTAAATCTTATCTTACAATTCTCACTTCTCTAAGTCTGATAGAGAGAAACCTAAATCTCAGGCCTAATTAAGGGAGGGGGAAAATTGTTCACAGCTACCAGAAACCATCCCAAGCGCTCTGGGACTATAAAATCATCAATCACTGAACATTTATCATATTTTCAGACCACAGGCTCACATTCAAGACAACATTAATGGGGCTGAAACAGGCCTCACAATCTTTGCAGGCGTGCTGTCAGTTCTACCAAAGGGCTAGTAACTGAGGGCTAAATAACTGTCAAATCACTACTGCTGCTTATGGATGCATGTCACAACTCTTGCTGCTATTCGGCTTTAAAAGTAATCTTCTGGGAGTCCCAACTCCCAAATGAATCTTTGGCTGACTTTATCTACTTCAGAATCAGTGATACACATGTGATAGGCATTCAGAAACAATCTTAGTGACATTTACAACTTGGTTATGACCACAAGGATGGCCTCTGGTAACCATGACCTAGCTGCGTCTGTCAGACAAGCAGCATGTAGCAGCAGCTGCTGAGGCACTGGAGTAGCTCCTAGCTAAGGTCACCACATGTGGTTTATTTTTATGCTGAAATGAAACAAAAAAGAAATTAAATCTGCTGAATAAAGAAACAAAAATTTGCAAATAGAGGATCAAAAACAAAACAAAAAACCACAACAAACCACAAATAAAGCTCCTAAGAAAGTAGCTTCCTATTTGAGTCTCTGCTTGTACTTGTTATTGTGGGTTTCTTAAAAACATTTTTCCTCTAGGACAATACTTAAAGCATATTTTATTTTTAAAATAATAATAAAAAAAAACATACTAGGAAGGACAATATCAGTGATAAAAGAGAATCCATATCTCAGACATTCAGAAAGTGATGCTTAGGTGAGCTCCAGAAACAGAAATCTTCAAGAGATCTTTATTTACAAAGTGAATAATAAAACTACTGAAAATACAACAGCAGTAAGACTCACTGCATACTGTTACCCAACACGCAACACAAACCAGCTACTGCACAGGGTTAATGATGCTCCTCCCCAAGTTAACATTGCATATTCTCCCCCCCCCCAAAAAACCCAGAGGAAATGGAGAATTGGGTGGGTAGTTTACACAAAAAGAAACATTCTCCCTTCTACCATTAGAATGCCTTCAACTTATCTTTTATATCATGCTATTTTCATACACTCTGTTTCCAAGAAGTACTTGCATCCGATTACCGCAGTATCAAAATTTTATTTCTACACCACTAGACAAATTAACTACTTTCCCTAAAAAATGATCCAAGTAGTCCTTCACAACACTAAAGCTACAGAAAATGGAGCTTTTTACTATACAGGGCGGAAAACGTACTAAGGCATATATATCCACTTTAAATAGAATTGTTTTTCTCCACTTGAAATCAATTCCAAACTAAAATTAATTGTGTCAGGCATTTCATTCCTTGTCATGCATTACAGAGTTTACACTTGTGCAAAGTGTAACCTCTCTTAGCCTTCATGTACAGCGGATCTGCGTAAAGAGGTCTTAACTTGGCCA
>JAAGNO010020410.1:0-13806 GCA_033439905.1 Ceryle rudis
CTGCATTTGTTGGCATGAAGAAGACAGCTGGTGAGGGTGGAAAGCCGACCGAAAGAAGTCACTGCCCTGGCGACTACCCCGTTAACGGGGAAGCGACCGGGCTGGCTGCTCCTCTCTGTCGCTTTGGCGCTGTTAGCGCATCTTTGGGCGTTAGAGCAGAGCTGGTGTGTTCTGTATGTAAAACGTTATGTTTACCTGTAACATTTTACTTCCTTGGAAGCCATACAGATTCTTCTTTTCTGAACTTTAGCGATTACTTAAACGAATCACTTTGTAAAGCTTAGCCCCTTTCCTTATTGCATAGCGTAATACCTGCCAAGGCTTAGTGTTATTAATTGGTTGAACAAAAAGCCTAAGATGTCTTGCAATGTGCAGTACGTCTCAAGCATTCCCCTTCAGCATCCCTTTTAACAGAGGTGAAGTTTTTGAGGAAGGGACATTTTTTATTACCGTAGCTGTGATGGATTTGATATTTTTATTGTTGACAAATGTTGGCTTCCCCACCCTTTGTGAGCCTTCTGGAAACTGAAGAAAACTTATTTCTTTTTTCAGTTTGTTGGTAATATGCTTGGGAGCAGCTGTCAGGCAATAGAATTTAGTTGGTCACCTAGCAGCAGTGTTTGCTAATTTAATTGTCACTAGTTTCTCACTGTTTTAAATACATAGTTCAATTTTATTTCAAAAGAACCTAGATTTTTTTTTTCCAGTAATAAATTTTACACTTTCAGTCAAAGTCATATGAAAACAACAGAAGAAATTGCAACATCATAAGAGAGGGTGAAACAGAGTTCTTGCACAGTATGAAATATATTTGTGTCCAAACATAGCATTAATTTATGAGTCTGCTCCCTGTTTTAGCAATCTTTTAATTGCCTTTTCAGCATAAAAAGAAAAACCCCTTCCTGGGGAGTAGATGGACTATAATCCATACTGTGTAGTGTTTCATCTTGAGTGGCATACTGAGATGGTTAATCTCTATACACTTTCCCTAACCCATTTTCAAGTATTAGGCTCAGTTTAAGTAGAATTTGTTTACCTGTTTAGAAATGAGAAACTCACTTAGTTTCCCAGTTTAGTTTTCTGAGCTGCTCACCTTGGAGTATATTTTTCAGTAAGAAAGGCTGTAATTCCTCTGTTTTGTGACCCATCAAATAGAACAGTGGAATAATCGTGCCATTATCAGTCTGCTGTCAATAGAGTGTAAATAAACGTTTTCTCTTTTAACACCAAATCCCAAATTCTTATGATGAAAACCATGTTTCTGTTTTTTTTTTTCCTGAAGTAATTGCACTTATAAATTGCAGTGTAAGGGAAACTAGCCATGAGGGTGGCAGCTCTAGGTCCTTTTGGAGAAGAAAAGCGATGGCTCAGTTATTTAATTTGTTGGGTTTTTTGACTAAGTTTATTATTGCATTTGCAACTATTTGGCGGTTTATATAAAGTGCTAGTTAGAGTAGGATGAGATTATTCAGTTTAAAAAGAGGTTTTAAATAAAGATAGTTATAAGTGATTGGTTTGGTTTTTTCCTAACCCGATCTCAAATTTTTGATTAGTGTTGCAGCTTGAAATCCACTTTGTTTTAATGATCTATATGTCCAACAAATTTCTGAAATACTGGTTCACTTCATTCATAGTGGCATTTTAATTTTATTTATTGTTGTTGTTGAGAATTAAATATTGATTAAAAAAAAATCTTCATATTGAAAAAAACCTCACATTTGAACTTGCTTTTATGATTTTAATGCTTGTTGTTTTCTGTTTTTTTTTTTTTTCTTCAGATAAGAAGCCCAGCATAAATTTGAGACTGCTGTAGTACAATTGACAAACTTTGACACCTTTGCTACTGAATGCTAGTATCTTTTTAAAAAGTGAGTGTACTTAAAAAAAAAAAAAAAAATTCCCCAGTGGTGCATTGCCTTACTTCTTGTCATCAGAACACTTTTTGTTAGCAGAAAATGAATAGAGGAGCACGAAAACAAAACCCCCTTGTGCTTACTAACCTGTATGAAAATTCGGAGTGTTGTCTGAAAGTGGTGGGTTTTAGATACATTTGTATTATAATTTCTTTAACATCATTTGTGATGCTTTCACACGGTCTGTGTTCAAAGTAATGAGTTGTCCTTGTTGTTTTTTTCCTTTCCTGATTTAAAATACCTAGATTGCTTGTAGTAATGAACTTTTTTTTTTTGCTTTAGATATATGGAATTATTCATATCTTTGTATATGAACTATAGACATATATGAGCTATATATTGAGGCTGAGCCATATATAAGTTTTGTCTTTTAAGTCAACCTGTTTAAAATTCTGTTTTGTACCTTGAAAAAACTGACTTGTACTGTTACATATTAATTTGCATCAGTGTTTTTTTTAAATTGTTTGCCAATTCTGACATAATAAACTTATTTTGTAATATTGATAAGAGTATGTATGAATTTGTGCCCTGTGGTTACTGGACACTTGTTTGTGCATACAGTGCTTCAGTTGGTAGAAAGGGGCCAAAAGTGATGCTGTGATTTATGCATGGAATCTGTGATACCTGAGCAGCTTCCATAGCCCGGTCGCAGTTACAGACAAAACCTTAAGCTCTGTTGAATTTATTAGATTACAGGGACTTGACAGCTGGGCCTCTGCAGTTATCACTGAATTGTGAAGGCTAAGCTTGATCTGTGTAAAATGTACAGATCCTTAGTCCTCAAGTCAGCTGGTTTGTAGGAAATAAGCTTTACAGCTGAATTCTTCTATCATCTCCATTGTCTCTGTGATCTTGGACATTGATCAAATTATTGAGAAATGGCATGGCCTAGTTAGCTTTATTGAGTGCTTTGAGATAGGATGATGAAAACTCTTGGACAAGTTGTGTATACTGTAACTCACCGTGCTATGACATGTCATTACCTTTTTAAGAATGTCTTTTTTTTAATTACCTTTTTAAGGCCATGTCCATGTGTTTGTTCCCTGTCAGCTTGTGATTCCCCCTCCAGCTGCTGTGTTGTCTGTGTACCATGTTGCGGGTTTCTCAACGAATTTCTTGTCTTATTTGATAATTTAAGTTTATTAGTGGGGAGAATCATCTGTCATTAATACAAAAAGTATGAATGGTGACATTTGTCTGTAGGTTTCATTTTTGGGACATATTTTCATCTGGGTTCAAGCATTGAGGCAGCAATATCTATGGTGTGCTGGGTTTCATTTAAGTAAATGATTTGGATCTGTAGCACTACTAAGCAGCGTGTCAACTCCTAACATTAAATATCCTCTTCACGTGTTTGCATTTGGTGCTGCTTATGGTTACCATTTGACAAGCCTGGGTAAATCTGAGAAGACTCAGTCCTTGTGCCATTACTTGTAGTTCTACAACACATAGTGAAACTCAAGGCTGTGGTAGTGCTCAGCTCATTTTACTCTGAGTGCTAAGAAGCAGCAGCACTAAAGTTAGAAGTGTGAGAGGCAGTTTCTTCTCTGCAGTTATCTATGAGAACCTTCATAGCCAGTTTTCTTTTCTTATGGATCTCTTGTCTTAAATATCGTTATTCCACAGAGCTTTTGCTTTGTGCTTGCTGTAGCTTTTTCTTCAGATTTGGCCCCTTTGAATGTTGTAGCAGGTCTGGAATACCTGAGCAGCTCTATTGTGTGTTTCTAATGATGTTGAGAATTCTGTTCCCTATGTTGCTTGTACATAATTGGGCTTGTAGTGATTTTCATTGACTTACCCAGAATTGAAGGATGACTTTGGGCTCTGGTGGCCAACCCTGCCAAATAAAAAAAGACCTTCAGGAAATGACCAGCAAGAAGTAACCATCTGTGATTTTGTTCTGACATACTTGTAAAACTGAAGAAAAAAAACAGCCTAGAGACTAGAAAGAGACTAGTTGTTTTGCTTGTACTCTGGAAGTTAGAGCTCTTCAAGATTCACAGCTGAGACCTTTGGGCTTTTTCTCTCATCTCTTTGTTCAAATTCTTCCTACGTCCTCATCTTTCATTACAGTGTGTTTTGACTGTGCTGCTTTTAGGAGCATCTGAGAGTGATGGCCTAGCTAGATGGAAAAATGCTGCTTTAAATTGTAGCAGTAGATGTACAGTGGGAAGGAGCCTCTTCACTGGTTCTAGTTCCTGCGCTTAAAGTATTTCTCTCTAGTTCACAAATTGATGCTGAAAGGTCAATTTGAACTTGGAAATTTTTCCTAAAGGAAACTTTGTGACCGAACTTGTGACCAAAAAATAATTTACCCTTTGTCCTTTCTTCTTCTTTTTTTTTTTTTTTAATTAGTAAACAAAAATAAAAGCATAATAAAAAAATAATTGACTACAGTTGAATGAATGGAGAATCCTTTTCCTGTAATAAAACTTTGGTGGTAGTTTGTCAAAATTACTAAGGTGTTTTTTTTTTTTTTTTTTTTAAATGTAGTGTTTGCTTCCATGTCTACTCTGAATCAAGCTCTTCGAGAACCCCAAGATGTGGTTTAGTGATATGGATTTGTAAGACAATAAATTGTATTTGTGAAGTATTTTATTTCTCACTTCTGTTCAATATGTATTTTCTTTTCTCTGCTTGGTTGCTGCTGGGAAAGAATGGTTCAACAAGTTCCAGAAAACATAAGTTTTCCAAATGAGGAAGAGAAGATATTGGAGCTCTGGAAAAATCTTAATTGTTTCCAGGAATGCCTAAAGCAATCAAAGAACAGACCTAGGTAAGAATCTGCTAAAACTTGCATCAACTGCAGGGTTGGCTTAGCTGTAATTACTTTATTTACTTTTTTTTTTGCCTTTTGTTAACAGCAGCTGCTGCCTTTGCAGCTAACAGTCTTGGCTAATGTTGCTGTTGCGTCAGTTACCATTTATATTGCACTTTGTGAAGGATCAACAGTGTTCAGATGGTAGCAATAAACCTGTAATTCCTGCTTGATGGGTTTATAAAACAAATCTGCAAGAAAGCAAGGACAACGCTTTTCTATGCCAGCTGTGGAGCAGCGTACTGGTAGTAACAGCAATAATCTTGGTAGAACTGGCAGTTGGTAGGAACTGATTGAGCTGCAGTGTTCCCTTTAGTGCCACTGCTGACATAATACCTGTGCTGACTGGTAATGGAAGAGGAAGAAACTGATGTTATCCTAGTAAGACATGAGGCATAAGCATGTAGATATACTTAACTCTCTTTGAAGATTTATGTTTTTCTTTTGATTTACTTTAGAATGTTGTCTTGCATTGCAGGTTTAACTTCTATGATGGCCCTCCATTTGCTACTGGCCTTCCACACTATGGACATATTCTTGCAGGAACCATTAAAGACATAGTGACCAGATTTGCTCATCAGAGTGGATTTCACGTCGACAGAAGATTTGGCTGGGATTGCCATGGTTTACCTGTTGTATGTGTCATAAATCTGCCTACAGTTATTTCTGGTAGTTCCTCTTCCCAGGTTACCTGCTTATCAGTTGCTCTTACGCCAGGCTTTGGTGCTAAAAATGAAACTGGAATTTTTTTGTCCAGTGTGTTGCTCTGGCTTTTCTGTGTGTGGCAATTTCAGGTCTTTCCTCACCTGCCCTTCTCCAGGCACTCTGTTCACTACATAAGCATGTATTTATTTGGTATGTATTTCAGAAAATGCTGGTGTCTTTGGTTTTGTGGTTTTTTGTGTTGGTTTTTTTTTTTTTTAACGTAATAAAGAAACAATCATACCAGGGTTATCCTTTGAAATATCTGCTTAGTTCAGGTACAATACTCACGAAATACCAGAAAGTTAAAGAAGGCCCTTCGCCTCATTAGAATGCATAAACCATAAATAAACTATCCAGAGAAATCCTGAAAGCTTCTGATGACAGCATGTGTTTTTTTTTTTTTTGTCTGGTGGTTTTCAATGCTCCCAGGAATATGAGATTGACAAGACTTTAGGCATCAAAGGGCCAGAGGACGTGGCGAAGATGGGGATTAAAGAATACAACAGCCAGTGCAGAGGAATTGTGATGAGATATGCCAAGGAATGGGAGGTAAGTAAAGACTCAGTGCATATTCTGCTGTATGTTTCTAATTCTACATGTTTAGAAGTTTTTTTCAGCTGGGGTGAACTTCATCCTTCTCTTTATTTGATTATGTGCATAAATTTCATGTCTTCAGCTACTGTATTTCTTGCTGGTGACCCTGAAGGGGAAGAAAAAGAATGACATTGTGGCTCAGAACAGGGAGACTGCTGTAAGATGTCAAGAAAAGGTTATTTTAAGATAACCCGGAGCTTGAAGTGTCTAGCTAGATACATGGAACATCTAATAGATAAATGGAATAAGTTATTTCTCTCTTTGTGTCTTTTCTTGTATAGAAGATTGAAAGTAAGATCTGACTTGGACTTTCAAATGGATCCAATAAAGGAAATGCACATTCTGCTTTTCTGCCCTGCTGCTTTTCAGTCTTTTCATTGCCAGAGTGTGTTGTATACAGGCATTGCCAAGGCTTGTATTTCTGGAACAGCAGAAGTTCTGGCATCTGATTTTTGTGTCAGAATAGGTGTGGGTAAACCCTCAGCCTTTCAAAAGAATTAGTCTAAACTTTGCATCCCAAGAATGTAGTGATCAGGATAGCATTGGTCTGTGCAGACTCAGGGTTGGAGAGTAGATGGGTTAGGTACTTTCTTGAGACACACAGGTTTTGTTCTAGCTTTGAATAATATTCATCCCATGCATAGAAGGAGGCTTCTTATTTGTCCTCAGCAATATGGCCAGAATAAAGTTCCTTTAGCCCAGTACTTGGTGTTTGCTGTCAGTCTGATGTGTCTGAAGTGATGATTTTATGGCTTTCCGGAACTGAGGAGTGGCCCAGGTGCTTTCTTGGCTGTGCTGCTACATTACGGTGACAGCATGCAATGGAAGAATATGACATTTCTTTTAGCTTTTGTGCCGTGAGACCTTCCCAAGCCAAAGGATTTCTTAATTACATATTTTTTTTTTTTTGCCTAGGTTATAATCCCTAACAGATTTTCTACCTCATGAAATCATCTAGCTGCATTTAGGTATACTGCTGGCCTCTAAAACAGTCTGTATCAAAATATTTCTATACATAGTTTGCAGAACTGCAGTTCTATAATATGTTTTCCAGAAGACCTTTATTTTTTGCCACCAATTTTTTCTTTTTCTAGGCAGAATAGTCCTAATACTTTAGTTTTTCCTTGAGAAGAAATTATTCTACCTTGTTACAATTTTCTGTATTCTCTAGTCATGAAGGTCAGAATCAAAACTGATGTATTTCAGGAGCTCAGGTGTGAGGTGAAAATATAGAGGTGAGAGAATTCATTGGCTTTGTTTTCACTTTCCTAGTTTGGCTTTCAGGATGGTCTGTGTCAGTATAAGAACAGGTGTCTCTGGGCTTGGTTATTTGCAGAGCTAGGGGTTCTGATAGCTGTGAGATTGGCAAGACAATCTGCTTGGCTGAGTGAATCCCATAGCTGGCTTAATCACTCGTTAGTTTTCATATTCTTTGCTGATGGACGTGACCATAATCTGTCCTGAGACAGACTGTAACACCTGTTACAGCTCTGTCATAGCTTTGGGAAGTCAGAAAATGCAGTCGGCCCTAAAATAGTTTTGGTAACTCCTTGTGACATATTAATTTCTTTCAGCATTTCTTTGTCTTCAAATTACATCATGTTTTCATATAACTGAAAGCTGATAGACTATGTGTTCTGGATTTTGACTGTCTCTGCAATGAGTAGTCTTAAAAATAGAAGCAAGACCACTGTAATCAAAAGCAATCTTCAGGCATTTGAACTTTGGCTGAACCTTGAATGACCCATCATTTCCATCTGATGAATGAGCCACCATTTCTGTTTAGTAGCCTTGAACACGTTTGCCTGTTGTGTGACCTTGATTCTAAACATTTATGTTCATGGTTTCATTCTTTGCTTATTTTTGCCCGTTTAAATACACTGGAACTATCGCTGGGCTAAAATATTCATAGAAGTTTCATTGATACAGGACAAACGCTACATTTAAAAATCAAACTTTTATAGAATAGCTGTTGGAAATGTCATACTCTTTAATATTAAAAGATGCCTTTCATTCTGTGTCTTTATTAACAGTTCAATGTTACCAGGTTAGGACGCTGGATTGATTTTAAAAATGACTATAAAACCCTTTATCCTGAGTTCATGGAGTCTGTGTGGTAAGTTAACTTACATACATTTCAAATTCATCAAGTATATGTGCAGTGTTAAGAAGGCTTCTATTACTGTAAACATGTGTTAGTCCATACATCACTGGAACTGTTTTGAAACATGCCAAATTCATATAAACAGTGAGCCACGTAATTAAGGTGATGTGAAATATCTTGATGTCAAGGTGAGGGAATTAACTGACCTCTATATATTAACTAAAGTACAACAATACTGCTTTTAGCAAGTGCTGAAATCTTACTGCTCTATGTTAACTTAAAAGCAATTCTGACATGTTCCTTGCTTGGTTTAGGTAATTACATTATATCTCTCCATTCTGGATGTTCTTCCCACTGTCGGATGCAAATAGGCAAACTCTCTAAACTCTCTTTAGCTCTAAACCTCTTTTTCAAGCCTGAATTTAGAGGCTGGGAATCTGCTGTTAAGTTTTTCTTGGCAGCGTAGTTTGACAACTGTCTTGGACTCCTGGTGCAGAGCTAAGTAAAGTTCAGGTATTTTGGCAATGTATTCAGGGTAACTGTTGGAATTGCAAAAGTTGAGACAACCTCATAGGTTAAGGATAATCAAATTGACTTAAGACAGTGAAGAAATGGCAATTTGAGTCTAGCAGGTGATAGAATTACAAGGCGAGTTGCAGGGAGAGGTTTAGGAAAGAATATGCTGATAAAAGGCCATTGAAAAGCAAATTTCATGCACAGTGAAGTATTATTGCTGATTATTCTTGAATACTATTTTTACTACTAACCTTTAATTGTATAGTTAGTTATATACAGTTATGATAAAGGATTGACAGAACTTGTGTCTCTGAAGCTGCTGTAGAGGGCTGAAGTTTTCAATGAGCATGGAAAAGACTGTGGGAAGGGAGCAAATGTTTAAATAACTTAGCTGAAGAAACCCTGCACAATGATAAAGCTAAGACTGATAAGAAACCTTCCTTTTGTAAGTTATAAAAATACTTTGTGGTACCTTAAATCCTGTTTAACTGGCATCTTCCAAGGACCATCTGAAAAACAAACTTGACCTGAACTAGCTGCAGGTTCTCTCTCAATGGCCAAAGCATTTTTTTTTTTTTTTTCCCCCCCTCTTTTCCCTCCCTTTGGAGGAAAATGACTAGTCTTTCAGCTGGCTCACAGAGGTTACCTCTTTATGCTTGCTTTGGATACAGACCTAAAATAGAAACTTTGGATTTGAAATTTCTGTGTCTGAGATTTCAGGAACAATGTGAGCAGATAACCTCTTAAACTTGTACTTTTTTTTTTTTTTTTTTTCCCTTCCTGGTGCTATTAATTTTCTGTGTAATCATGTAATGAAATAAGTTTTTTAAGTGTCTGGTTTTAAAGTCTTCTATGTCTTGGAGGGGCGTGTTACAATGCCACTGCCAGTTTGCTCTCCAGTAGAGCAGAAGGTGGAACCACTGGTGTTTGCATAGAGCAGATAGAGGAGAGGAATGGGAAAGGAGTGTGGGATGCCTTGTTCAAGGCTAAGGGGGATAATGCTTAAGGAGAGCCCTGTAGCTGTAGTTCCAGTCGTGCTTTTGACAGGGGGTAATGTACAATTTTCTTAAAAAAAAAAAAATCAGATCGTAACTTAAGCTATCAAACTCTAAATCTCTTACTGAAGTTACATTTTACATCCATTAAGAGTGTTCATTTCAGCGGTAGATTCTAGTGTGCTTGTCTTATAGTTAATTTGATTTATTTAATAGAAGTTCCTTTTTAAATAATAAAAGTAGTGTTCAGCTAAGTGCAAAAGAGAAACTGCACATTAATATCTGCATTAACTGTAACCTGGTGATGATATTGGCCTGTCCAGTGCCTGGTTTTTTGGTTGTTTTTTCTAGTGCTTGTGGGAATAGAGCACTACTTGGGCTCGGAAAAAACTATTGATAGCAATAAAGGTAGTGAGCATGGCCACTATGGATTTTGTGGTTAAAATATGTTAAGAATTTTGTCTCCAGTCTCTTAATCAGCTAAACCTATCTGATTATTCTTGTTTTCTTTTGTCTCTAGCTCTTCCTGAGGCTTGCAGTTCTGGAGTGGTCTCAAATGAAATTTCTAGCTCTCTGTGAAACATGATGTTTGTGTTGAGTTCAGTGAGCTAATGTAATACTTGTGATAAATGTTGTTTTCAGCCATGGCTGTTTTTATCTGAATTGTTTAGACTTGAAATAGTTCAGGACTCAGACACCAAGTATCTTTTGTTAACATGATTTTATTTTGCTACTGTACAAACTCAGACTGCTAGAGAGCACTCTTTCTTATTTTCTAATGAGTTTGTTGGAAATGGCTGCTTTGTAAGCATTTTGCTGTTATGTCGTATGGTGGCTGACAGAGTAGAATGAATTTTCAGCTTGCTGTATTTTGACTTCGAACAAAACTTGGACAAAGCTTTGTGATCCAGTGATGAAATTGGGGCATCCTGGCAGAGTTGTTCAGGGCCACATTGAAGGTTGGTGTCATTATGAGGTGATCCTGCAGTGGTTTCTTATGTGAAGATACAGGTAGCTCTTCCTGTCTTAAATAACTTAAATAGAACTTGTACATTTTGATTTGGTAGAACTTGTATATTCATCCTGCAGCCAGTTTGAATCTCAATGAAAAATGAAACCATGTCCTTCACTGAAAACAGTACAATAAGAATGATGGTGTTGAGGTAGCATGGAACAACATATTCTTGCCTTTTTTTTTTTTTTTTTTTTTTTTGGTATAGCTCATGAGAGCGAAACTGTGCAATTGAGAACGGTTTGATGTGATCTTAAACTTTCTACTGATCTACAGTTCTGAAAGAAGCATGTGAGCTTTGGGGAAAAAAAAAAAACCAAAACACCAACAACTAGGAAATAGTCTTCATTACTGGCTTATTCCATAGTTTAGAAGTGCTGAGGAGAGGGAATAGCTCTGCAGTCAGAGTGGTGGCGTATTTCTAGGTCTCATGACTCGGGGTTTTAATTTCCTCCTTTGCATAACTTTAGGAATAATTAAACAATTTTATATCACCATCTAGTGGTTTAATTTAGCAATTGCAGCCTGAGCATAATATTAAGTTAAAAATAGTACACCAAGCTCAGTTTTGAAGGACTTGCTTGTATGGTGTGAAACCACAGGTGGCAGAAACACTTCTTAGCTCCTTACATACCCTAATAAGATACTCTTGAGTCCTTTTGTGACAACACTGGATAGTGGCTGGGGGGAGAAAGGAAAACATTCCTAGTTATGGTAGAATATTGATACTCTACATGTTTGATATTATGGTTCAGCACTGAAAACTCTGCTCTGTTTACTGTGGGAACACAGTATGGAGCACCCTTTGGTGATGGGTTTTGTCCATTTCTGCCGTCTTTCTGCTGGACCTATCTCAGTTGTTGTCGCTTCACTTTTCCTTTTAGGATTGCTATTAAGAGGGGATCTCCCTTACCTGGTAAGGAAGGTATGGTCTTTGGCCTTGCAGCCCTGCCCTTTGATGTTCTGTAGTAGCTTCAGCCTTGAGGTGCCACCACACTCCTAAGCAGCAACTGAAAAGGTTGTTGGTACCTCCTGAGACTGGAACATTTGCCTTGGGTTACCTCACTCCCTGTGTGTAGCTTTGTTTTTGTTTTGGCATGACATTGGTTTTTTTATACGCCGTATTCTCAAGAGGAGCTCTGTCACTAATGCCAGTGACCAGCTGAGCCCTTCTCAGTGCGAAGGTGAATGGGGAGGCCCCATTGAGAGGAAGGCTGCTTTTTTTTAAAGATCAGAGCAACTGGATTGTTACAGTGTTTTGTTTTGTTTCCCTGGGCAAGCAGTAGAAGTTTTCTGACTTGTTACTGCATGTGGAGGTTATCCAGCACTTGCTTCAGATCAACAGATCTCTGGGTTCTACGAGGAAACACCATTGCATTTTGTGTATTCCATGACTCTTGAATGATTCTCTAGAGTGCTGCTGGTCATAGGAAATCTGTTTTGTCCATTTTTCTTTTTTGTCCATTTTTTTAATCATCTGTATGTATCTTTTGTGCATTTAGGGCTCTAGTCCCATTGTTGTTGTTATCTTACCACTCCAGTCCTTGTTGTTTTATCTCCTTACCTGTGTTCTCAAAAACGAGTACAATGAACTCCAACTTAGTTGGATGATCTTTGGAGTAAGTACGGCATCAGTTTTATATATTTATATTTTCTGCTATGTAAGTATTTTTCATTTCTGGCTTGATCCAGAGTAATTCAACACAATGATGCAAAGATTGCAGCTTAGAGGGTAGACCTGGAGCAGAAGGATCTCTCTTCTGCTGGGGTTTTAAAGCTTTCACTGCCACCTGAACATAAGACCAGACAACTTTCTGTACTTTGGATTCCTAGGTCCCAGAACAAATGCTTTTCCTGTCTTTAAGGTGTCTTTCAAAGATGTGCTTCTAAAGACAGGCTGTCTGTGTATTTTATTGGACTTAGAAGTTCCTCTGATGTTTGTGCTTTTTTACTCCTCACCAGTGTTGGGTGCTTCTTTCTGTTTTTCATCCATATGCATCTGTTTCTGATAGTTGCTTTCTTTTTGATTTCAACTCGTCTTTCAAGTGTTGCTCATGAGTCACAGGAGAACCTTTTCCTCCGAATCTGTGCTGCTTATGTTGCTTCTTGGATGCAGTCTGCTTGCCGAGCTGTGTAGGTGATTTGACTTCTTACATAGCGTGCTGTTTGTGATTTTATTATATTTTTTGTAAGGATACTGAAGCTATTAAACTGTCATTTTATCTTGACATGTACTGATGCTAGGTCACACAGCACTAATTTTATTCATTTATCTATACCACCATGAATATGTTGAAATCTAACACTTAGAGATCCTGCTGTCAATGCTTTGCCCACCTTACTTTTAGTCTTCGTTGGCAACCGAGTTTACAATTTCTGGATTTCTTTTTTCTTTAAAAAAGCATGTAAGGCACTATATACGAGTTAGAAAATAATTCCTAATGTTACTAATGCATACTTTCGTTTTCTGGAAAGCTAGTAGGAGTTTAAAACCCTTAGATACTGAGTCATTGCAAACAGAACCACTTGATCACTTGAAATCACTTGATACCCCAAAGGAATGGCATCAAGAACTTGAGAAGCTCTAAGATCAAATTGTTGCTTTGGTGTGAAGTGAATGTATGTGTCTGAAGAGGGCAACATGCTGGAGGATACTGTGGAATGTTGGATTTTGTGTGGGCTGCTAAGGGTGTGTTGACTATTATATTGACTGATTCAGTATCTTTTGGAAGCAGAAATTCCCTTTGTAGGAGTTTTATTATGTCCATGTGGTGTTCGCATGGTGTGTGTTACTTGGATCAACAAATATTGTAAGTTTTAATTGGAAGTTAGGCTGATGGTGAGAGGAGCTCATGGTCTTGGTTGCTGACTGGCCTTGAAGCAGTTATATCACCCGCTCATGACACTTTAGGACCGACAAACTGTTTGCAGTTTGTGTCATGCTTGGTAGAAGTTACAGATACCTTGTTTCTTTAGGGACCAGATTCTCCATTAACAAGTGGCTGAAATATGCCTCTTCAATTCCCCTTTTCCAAAGTCTCATTTTTCTGATGTAGTGTAAGTGCTGCTCCCACAGCCAAGAGGGTGCAACTAAATTTATTTGTGTTTGAGAAGAAATGCAGCAGAATTAGAGGAACAGGGTTTGATTT
>JAAGNO010020410.1:18631-42794 GCA_033439905.1 Ceryle rudis
TTTTGTGCACACCCTTTTTCTATACAGCAAAGCACTTTTCTCTTCTTGAGTCTTAATGAAATATTTAGATGATGTTTCTTACTCTAGAACCAGTAGAGAGTGTGTGTGGGCTGTGCGCTCTTCCACTTAAAAAAGGATGATTTTTGCATGGTCTGCTAGAGGTGGTATTTTGGAGACTGAACCATTGAGGGTCTGTAAGTTGACATGGTTTATTCTTGGCGAGAGCAGTCACTTCTGAGTATAAGGCAACTGTTATCTTTCTCACTGTGGAAGCTTCCTGTGAGAAGTGGGACACAAATCATGAGGAACAGGAAACAAGAAGCACATTTAGAAACTGATTTCAGTGCCTAATGTACACCTGAGTTACCTATGTTAGCGGCTTGTGTTACACTTTACCTAAGAAGTACTGTCTTCAGATGAAAGCAGGCATAATTTTGTGAACAGATAAAACATCATACAATGCTATTACTTGGCAGCCTGGGTGTTACATTTTTATGGCTTGCCTGTTGTTTTTATCTACCTGGTCAACTTAGTGCTTCAGAAAAGGAAGCAAATAGCCTATGGTGTTTTGCAATTGTTTGAGACAGAACTGTAGTGATAGCTCGATCTTTGTAAGGTATTGACTGTGGTTTGAGAGTTATGTAATATTTATGTTTTACTGTTGACTGCACCAGATGTTCACACAAAATTCCCTCTGGAGCAGCCTTCAGCTCAGACATAAATAGCTGCCTGTCTCATGATGCTGTTAACTGTTCCATGATGCTGGACAGGAAGCAGAGTGCCTTGCACTAGGTGCGTGGAGGGGATAGGACCTATTCGTGTGTTTGGGGTCTGTGCACATGACACTAGTTTTTGTTTGGCATTTAAAATGAATAGTGAAGATTTCAAATATGCAAGATTAGACTTGCGATTCTTTCGACTCGTGAAGTTTTTCAGAGTAGCCAACAAAGGTCTCCTTTCCTGAGATTGGTTTTTTTTTTTACTCTTAAATATTGACGTACTCTTGTTTTTTAAGTACCCCAAACTTTTTTTCCCCTTGTTAATAACAGCTTCTTAGTAAGAGATTGCATCTTATAAATGATGGCTACTCTTCTTATTTCCTGACTCTAGAGGAAAAGGTGAGAAAAGGCTTTGTTTAGCAGTATCTGAGAAACTGCCAATTCTGTTGACAAAATGGGATTATAGGAAGTACCTGAGGGAACTGGCACTCAGCTCTCTTGGGTGTTTTGTCAGGTAATTCCCCAAATCTCACTCTGACCTGAGTTTTTAACCCTGAGGCCTTGTTGGACTGACAGTTTGCATTGGTATAATGGAGGAATATTGTGACTCATGTTCTCTTCAAACTTTCTCATGCTCCTACTAGGGAAGCTGCAAGATAGGTTTTGGTGGATGTCAGTAATAGTTACTACTACTTAGATTTGTATTTTCTCACTAATACATGCAATAAACATTTTTGTATTTTTTTAACTCTCTCTTTGACTTTATCTTGTTTTTAAGGACGTTCAAGACCCTTCAGTGATTGTGAGCTTCCCAATGGATGAAGATGAAAGTGTTTCTCTGGTTGCTTGGACCACTACTCCTTGGACCTTGCCTAGTAATCTGGCCCTTTGTGTCAATCCAGAATTGCAATATGTGAAATTGCAAGGCAAGTGTTATCTGAAGGTGACACAGAATGAACACTTCTTTCTTCAGTGCCCGTGAATATGTAACTATTTTATGCTAAATTTATAGCATTTTGCTGGGGTTGGATCAGTGGTATTTTGAAGGATGAGATTTTTTTCTCCATTGTGGCTGATGATTTCTGACTGCTGTGCTCTTTTTATTTCACATGTGTTGTGAGGCCAGTTCCCTAAAAGATACGATAGATGAGATAAAAGAATAAGAGCACATGTTTTATCTGTACTCTTGAAGTCACACTGTATTTGAGAGACAGTGAAGTGTGGCTGGGTGTCTCCTGCTTGTTTTCTTCAGTCCTTCCTTGTGGCTCAGACTCATGAACAAGTAACTGCTGTCTGACAGCTAAGTTGCAGTAAGTGAATGTCTCTGTCCTCTTAACCTGTAACAGACCCAGAAGTCATGTGCTAGTCTCAGCTTGACTGAACGGTGGGTTTTAGCAAAAATGTAGGGCAAGGTATATCCTGTGGTTTCCAATGTAAGAGTAGAGTTGACCAAGTGCCTTGGCTTACTTATGGGCCAGTTGGTTGTGCCTGGCTAAACAAATTGTACTGTAAGGTGATCTCTTTCACAGGAGCAGCCAGCACTTCAGGAATCATATGCAACAGACCATGGAGGGTGCCTAAAAGATACTGGCTGTTGTTTTCCTCATTAATGCATCAAGTAGTTCTCCAGGGTTTGCAGTTCCTGGTTTTTTTTTAGTTGCAAATGGCATATGTTACAGTGTGTTTTCCTATTCACTTAAGAAAAGGGATTTATTTTATTCTTGAAATCCAGTTGTCTTTAATTATAGCTTCATCTACAAACTTGGACTTGAAGATCTTAGTGGTCTTTTTTTAACCTTTATGATTCTATGAAACTCCCTCTTTTTTAGTTTTTTTTTCATTTAAATAAAGTAGTAAGCAGGAATTTGGATGGAAGTATGTGTTACTGTGCTGTTTCCAGGTTCTCCCAAGCTGCTCGCCTTTTCTGTTTTTTTCAGAGTATATTTAAAAACTGAGGAGGAAATAAAAAAAGAGAGATATTCAAGTTAGTTGGTATTTAATCTGTAGTAAAAGAAATGATGGAGGTACAATTTCCAGTTACAACCTAACCATGGGAATCTAGTGTCCACCTAAGGTGATGTTAAACATGAAAAGTTGTAGAGGCCTTTACAGTGAATTCCATGTGTTTGGGTTTTCTTTGTTCTAAGAGACAACTAAATATGTTTCAATTATCAAAGCTTTTAACATAAACTTGGTCATTTCAAAACCAGTTATTGAGTACTTGCAGAAATAACACCTCCACCTGCCTGAGATGCTGAGCTGTTGGGTTGGGATGTATTTGGCCTACAGTTGGCTGGTGAGATGGTGACCTTGACTAAAATGGGGTAGTAGCCTGAATAAAATTTGTCATTGAAGTTAAGACATCGGAGTTGTTTGGGGGTAGAAAATGGATTTCCTTCCTAAGGTTTCACTTCTTATTTGTAGTTACTTTTTAAGAAAACAAATCCAAGCATAAAATTGGTTGGAATAGTAAATCTCAGAAAGGCAGCATAAAGTGCAGTCCTTACCTGTAATGTCAATTTAATACTGATTTTATGTAGTAATTCTCCATCTTCCAACTGTTTCCCCCTGTTTCAGTTATATATGCTGTACAATACGTACATAAAAAATGTACGTCTCTGTACAGTATGTGCAGAAATGTACATAAATGTGTTCAACTGATTTTCTTTGTCACAGTGATAATGGACAAGGTAGGGTATTTCTGCCTCTTGAACAAAAAAAGCACACTTGAGAAGCAGTGGACTGGGTTTGTGTTTAAGTTCAGAGTTAAGTGGACGCATGGGGAAGAAGTAGCTGGACACTACTGGCTGACCAGCAGGATAATTCTGGGCAGTTTTATAGCTAATAGATACCATCTTTCCCAAAGAAAGGTTTTGTAATGGTGCAAATAAGGTTATTAAATTGAGATTTATGTAACTTCGTGATATATTTTATATTCTAGATAATGCTACAGGAAAGATTTACATTTTGATGGAATCCAGGCTGATAGCACTATACAAATCTGACAGTGAATATGAAATACTTGACAGGCAAGTACATGAAATATTACACACTTGTTAACTTCCAGTATTTTTATAGATCAGAAATTAAATGTTTCAAGAAGTTGGATTTTGCAGTTTTCTGAAGCTGGATTTCCCTCTGTGTGTGTATCTTGCAAAAATCTATAAAAGAGATGGAAATTTATTAGAAAAAAATGCTCTTGTATGTGAAGCTACAAATAGAAGCTTGACTGTATCATTTTGTAGTGTAGTGGGGGAAAAAATGGTTCCTTAGTCCTTCCATTTCCTGTGCGTTTTCTTAGAAAGATGTTACTTTAAGCGTCAGAAAACTCTGGAGAGTGTCCAAATGTTGAACACTTTCTAAAATTTATGGAAATATTTAAAAGTATATGGGCAAAAGCAAACCCAGTGTTTTTAGCAAGCAGATGCTGCTTCCATAGGGTGGTCTGCCTAAGGTAATTAGTTAGTGGCAGTTAATGCTCTCTGAAAGCTGCTTATTCATCTTGGTTTGGTGGAAAAGTATGAATTCTTCTGCATAGGAGATGCAGGTATTAATTTCTGCAGCTCTCTTAGACAAAATATGTAGCTTGGTTTCTCTTAAATGTGTGTAAAACATCAACCTGTTAAAGAGGTAAAATACAAGGATTTATTTGCTCACTTCATCCAGTCCCCTGTAGTGGATAAAAATAAACAACCCCAGTGCACAAACAAACAAACCCATAAAAAATTCACACAACACAAAACCACAACAAAACAGACTAGAAAATCTTTGAGAATAACAACCCTTCACTGGCATAATTTTTTTTAATCGTTTATTTTTTTAACAAGCAGTTGAAAGCTTTAAATGTAAATTTAAAAAAAAAAAAAAAGATACATCTTATTTCAGTCCTTGAGGTAGGGGAATATAGAGCTGAAATGTTTGCTTAAGATGTTTTCTGTTCCAATGCCTCATTCTGTGACAGTTGAGTAATTCTTTGTATTTCTACATTGATTTCCCCTCTCTCAACTGAATTCTCTTAATCTATCACTGACTGTAGTAATTTAGGCTGCTACTCAATTTATAAAGATCATTTTCAGTGCTTATTCTTCAGGGCTGACAGAACTTCTGATGTCCAGGTTTTTTTTTTCCTCCCTTCAGAGTCATCAGTAAAACCATTGAATAGTGCTAGCATTATGCCAGCCTCTGCCACAATACCACTGGAAACTTTCTTTCAGTCCGATACTGAATTAACGATATTTATTTATTTTTCTCCAAGTGGTTGTGTGTCCCTGTAAATGTACAGTCACCCAGTTAAAATATTTGTGTATTTTAGAATGATACGTCCAAGTGTCAAAAGCCTTCCTAACATTAAGACTTAAATCTATCTGCTTGCTTGCTATCTAAGCTAGTGATATCCTATAAAGAAGTCATTTGGGTTGCTGTGACTGGACAAATTTGTACTGTATGTTCTTTAGCACTTCACCTTTTTTAAAACTGTTCAGTAACTTAAAATTAAGCCAGGTTGGTATGTCAGTCTGACTGTTCTGTAGGTCCATCGGTATTGTATTTCTTGAAGCTCGGGCACTGTGTGCCTTACCAGTCTTCTGAAACATCTTCAGAGTATCTAAAAAGTAAGCCTTCTACCAAACCCACTCTGTTTTCTTAAATATTTTTTGGAATGAATTTTCTTTAGATATAATAAAAAAAGAAAAGCAAGATAGATGTATTTAAGTTCTTGATCTGTTGTCTTCTGGTTCCAAATTCTTCTTTTAATGGAATACTGTGAATTTAATTTCAGTGTGGTTGCAGTTGTTCTGTATCCAGGAATGCACTGAATGTTCCAGCCTTTTTTGGTGTTGTATTTTAATCAGAACTGTAAAGTATCTGCTCTTTAAGACAATCATACACAGGTTTCAGTTGTTGTTGCTTATTGCCCTGGCTAGTTGTATTTCTAATCCACCCCCCATCTTGTTTTTTATTTTTGTTTAACCTCTCTGTGCCTATACGTAAGGCTGCTAGCCATTTTTATTCTTGTTGCAGAGCAGTATTTTTTTTTCCTGTATTAGTGCTGCAGTCTTCTCAAGCTGACTCTTTTTTTTCAGTCATACTTCAATTTTTATGTTATAAGTTCTCTCAAACATGAAATGTGAAACAACTAAGAGGTAGCTGGTAGTTGAATGTCTCTTTTAAAGACTTAGATCTATGAGTATATGTGTTCATGGAAATTAGCTTTCTCATTTCTTTTCTTAACTCCTTTCTTTCTTTAGCTCACTTCTAAATTCTCAGGCAGTTAGGCCCTTGAGGGAGAAATTCATGACACTTGCTCCATACCAGGTGGCAGGCTGAGCTTAAGGAATGCTCTTACTGAAAATTTTCTGTATCTGAAGTCATCTGAACTTCCTGAGTGCTCTCAGCCTTCCCACCCTCCCTCAGACCTGCTTTTCCCTTCCCTTTTCCTCCCAGATGCAGATGGTAGGTTTTTGTGTTGAGAGCAAATGGGAATGAATACTCTTCTTTGTTTCTCTGGTGAGATGGCTACCATCTGTATCAAGAGTACCTCTGGCTGCTCTGCACAAATGGATTGTCTTGGTGTGTGAGCCCACTTCTGGCTATTGAGTGGTTCCTTGCTTTATTTAGCAGTGTAGATACGAAATGATAGATGAGTAATTCCCTGTCTTTGTGTTACATTTCAGTCTATTTGAAGTTTAAAGTCTTCATTTTTCTACATTGTTTTCCATTGTTGTCTCTCTTGGATTTTAGAGAATGCAAAAAAAAAAAAGTTTCTGATCTCCTGAGTGTGAAGCGTTACTACAGGGATTTTTAAATGAGTCTCTTATTACTGTAACTTGGGTCACAAGAAGGCAGCAGTGTCTAAATTTTCTGCTTGAAGTTCAGGATTTTGTTAAACCAAAGTATTTCAGTACCTCGAAAGAGAAAATTTGGAATGTGATTTACAACCCTTACCTTTCACTGACTTGTGTTAAATAAGAACTTAATTCCTTTTGTTTGGTTGGGGTTTTTTTATTTTTTCTTTTAGAGCCAGTTCTACCGTTACATGCTTTTGTATCTGAGCATTCTCACATCTCTGTGGCTGAGCACTGTGCTGCTTTTTGTCTCATCTGATCCCGATTAAGCACCTCAAAACATTCCTAAGACTGTTTGTAATATAAAATATATAAACCGTCCACAAAGCTGTGGCTTAAAATAGAAATCTCCCCTTTTCCTAGTGGATATTATGTATGCTGAGCTGAGGAGTCATGCTTTTTAACTTGGCGTTAAATACTGCTTGAGTTCCTTTCTGTGCAATCAAACAGCTTTGAAGAGTTCCCTGCTTTGAAGTAGTCAAGTGTTTTATGGCTTGACCGTTGTTTTGGAAGATGTGAATCAAGCAGAGTATATGGAAAGAGCACAGCTGTGACACATTTGGAGAGCTAGCCCATCTATTAGATGAAGTTGTGTTTTAACTAGACTTTTTCCTGAAATGGACTATTTAAGCACTTCCAGGAGAGTTTTGAGTACTGGATCCCAACCTAACCATCGTCTTTGTCAACTATTGTCAGAAGTGTGAGGAGAGACGGCTCTACAGGCTTCACCTCTGTCTTGTATTTCTTCCCAGGCTCAGTTGGTTCCTCTGTCAGTCCTGTCTGTGTTGGATCTTTCTCTGAGATGCCTGTGGAGAGTTTGGATGCTTAGTTTTAGAATAAAGAATGAGGCATCCAAGCTTTAAATGCTGCAATAACCTGTGTCACAATCTTCTGTGCATATAACTTTTAGGTGGTTTGGATTAGTGCTTATTTAGTTCTGTTGAACATGCTGAGCTTTAGGGCTTTGTTATGACTATTAAATTGAAACAGTGTTTTCTCCAGAAGCTCCTTGACCAGCTTTACCAGAAAGAGTGTTATTAATGCTTAATTCCTGCAATAATTTACAAGGATTGTTTGATTGAAAGACTGTCAGGTACAAGCATATCTGTTGATTGTTGGCAGAGGGACATTAAGGCATGTTATGGTTTCTGTCTAAGTCCAAATTGTTAAAGACTTGTAGAAACGGGAAGCAAACTATTGAGAAAACTTTTTTTTTCTAAACTTTATGAAGTCAAATTCTGTTAGGGCTGGGGAAAAAGAAAATAGGAAAAAATAGCAATTCCTACCACCTGACTAAGCAATTCTCAAGTTGTTAATTTGTGTACATGTAAATCCTTCTCCTCAGGTTTCCTGGCATTGCTCTTAAAGGCAAGAAGTATAAACCTCTCTTTGAATATTTTATTCAGGTAAGACAAACAAGTTAAGTGTTTGATATGGCATACAAAAATAAAACCCATTCTCAATATTCCTTGTTTACATTATAAAAATCTGATGTCCTAATAACAAACCTCAATTTGTATTAAAGTAATTAAAAATCCTAGTGAAAGATTGAAAACCACAAAGTTGATGTGTTGTTTTTTTCCTGTACTACTTTTCGCTTAAGTTTTAAGTACCCAGAGTAAGATAAATCGTTCAGTTTCAGACTGCAGAGAAGCTTCTAGTGCAGATTAATAAATAGGCAGTATTCACTCAACTTTTTATCTAGGAAGCTTCTGTTGTCTGTGTATTAAGTCCACAGATTTGGAATTCACAACAGAGTGACTCTGTGGAGCAGTGACACAGACATGTAGTGTTTTTCATTGAAGAGTTAAAAGCCTTTGCTAAAATAATTACTGATATATGTGGTTTTTATGGATGTCGTCCTGTGCAGCATTTAAGCACCATCTAAATGTTGCATAGTTGCTAGCACCACAGACAATAATAGAATATGTAGCAGTAAGAGAGGGGGTAGAGAATTTATATATTAAAATAAATAAATCCTGCTTTAAAACAGATTAATCTCTTCAAAGAGTTGCAGTAGACTGCAGTACTGCTGGACAAGCCAGCTGTTAACTCCTGTAAGGGATTTGGTCGTTTGTAACTACTGGCTGTTCTGAAGCATGTGCTGGTCAGCAAAGGTGCTAAACCTCTGAAGGGAGCAGGAGCTGTTGCTGCTAGAGAAAGGTCAAACATAGCCAAACCTGAAAATGGGACTGAAGGCATAAAGAGTTGAAATGGATAAAGTTTTGGAGTCCTGCTGATCTAAGGAGCAGAGGGGCATCTACTGCTGTAGAATGGATGTCTTATCTCAAAATATTCCTTATCAGAACAAGCCAAACTTAGTATTTCATAACATATTTGGTTCAGCTGTGACTGCAGTAGGGTTTTTTACTAGTTTTGTATAAAGGAATAGTAACTAGCTCTTTTATTTTTTTTTTTTC
This sequence comes from Ceryle rudis, assembly GCA_033439905.1. Lineage (NCBI taxonomy): Eukaryota > Metazoa > Chordata > Aves > Coraciiformes > Cerylidae > Ceryle > Ceryle rudis. Next base: position 27,614 of record JAAGNO010020410.1, read on the forward strand.
TACATGCTGAACACACTGAAAATTGTCACATCTTTTCTCATCAGTTTTGTTTTCTTAATACTTACTAACTTCTCATTCTCTGTAGGAAATGAAGAAAATATATGCCTATAAAAGCAAACCTCTTTTTTAAAATTAGAAGGTACAGTGGACATAGAAAAATGCAAGGCAACTTCTGTATATAGAATCTCTGTAGCTTTCTTGGCTGTATCCTTACAGGAGTGTATTGATTTGTAGTCTGTCAAGCACAGAATTGTGTGAAGATCTGTGACTTGAAGGCTAATTGACTATGAAGCCTTCTGGAGAGGTCTTAGATTTAATCCCATTTGACACTGTTTAAATAAAGTATACATCCTGGGTGTCTTAGTATGATAAAATAATGTCAGGAATGTCACATTTTTACTGTGTCACTTATTTTTGATGCAGTTCTTTACCCTTGCAGGTGGCTAGTGGCTCTTTCTGTTCTTAAGAATTCTGTTTTGCTATGTATATATATGTGTATATATATGTGTATATATATGAAAACAATATTTTTGTGTTACAGTGCAAAGCTAAAGGTGCCTTTGCTGTGGTAGTGGACAGTTACGTGAAGGAGGAGGAGGGCACAGGTGTTGTACATCAGGCTCCCTATTTTGGTGCTGTGAGTATGAACCATGTATCGCTAACGTTAATTTTGTTCCAACACACATTGCTTGGCTTTCCCGCTACTGGTGGTTGCCTGTCAGGGGGACTATGATGCTAAGCAGTCTTCCCATTTGGTACTTACAAATGTGAGAATTTTGTAGCATGTGTAGCATTTTGTTCTGAGTTCCTGCACTCACAAGTGCCCTTTGTGTGCTGGACTGGAGATTTCACGTGTCCCTCGGTTTGGTTATTGTTGTGGTATGTGACGTGAACTCACCACTCTATCTTCTGAGTGCTACTGGTCTTAGCTTTACTTGAAGTCTAAATTCACAGCTTCAAGAAGAAATGACCTGATGCACTGACGGTCAAAACTGGCTTTGCTAAGTGTTAATTTTGGATAGTAACAGCAGTTCTGCTCAGCACACTGCCCGTTTTCAGCACTTCAATTTCATTACTCAGTGGGCTTTTAGAGAATGAAAAACTGCTTTGACTGCTTTTGTGCTGAGACTTTATGCCTCAGTATAAAAGGATTTTTTTTGCACTCCATTTTTTTTCTGTATTTCTGTCTCACTTTTCCTCAGCCTATTCTTCTGAAGGTTAAGAGGGATAATTTTTCATGGATTTAATGATTTCAGTTTTTAGACACATGAATTAAATGCACTAGTTTAGACTCATCGTCCTTTTTGTCTAGCGTCCTGTCTTCAGACATTATCCAAAGATGCCCTCAAAAAACTTGCAGTAGAGCTGCCAGTGCCCAGCAATTAGCAATCCCTGGATCACAAGCTCTATCAGCATTTCCAGAAGCTGTTGCCATTGGTAATAGGCCTCTTTGCATTCATGTGGAATACCCCATCCTTTTCTGTCTTTCCCCCCCCCGCCCATTTTTCCTGAAGGGTGCATCCATTGTGGTGGTGTTTCACTTGTCAAGATGAACATTGATGTGAAAAGGTGTCCCAGCTCAATATCGCTGTGAATAAAGAAAATTAGATGGGGCTGTTCGTTATTAGTTAATGAATTCATGGTGACTGGTAAAGTGCCTTAAGGAGTCTTAAGCTTGTCTCACTATTTGTACCCCAGACACTCCCTTATAGCTCAGTCTTGCAGGCACTTGACTAAGGATGACAGAGCAGTCTTGGAGTCAGGAGCTCTTGCTATAGGGGCTGGAGTAAAGGAAGGGAACAGGCTGCTAATAGAGCCACGGGAAGAAACTTTGCCGTGGCTGCTGTATTGCTTTGTTGTGTGTTTGCACAGTATGGTTTAGGTGTTGGAAACAGCTTGTTGGAAAGCCTGACTGGCCAGTTAGAGCAAGAATTATCAGCTGTCTTTTTATTTGATTTTTGTTATAAGCCCACAGTTGTCTGTGTAAACACAGAAGAAAAAAATTGTCTTTCCCTCTTGGGACATCAGGCATTATCTTTAAAGCCATTTGAAAGCAAATAAATAAAAGAATATCAGTTAAATGCATTAAAAAAAATTTTTTTTAAGGAAAAAGTATGGTAACATCCCATAAAAATTTTGAGCTTGTTGGCTAAGGAGCAGCTTAACTTTGTAGTTCATGATGCATAGACCTGAGACAACTGGCTATGCTACCTTTAGAAGGAAATTGCATAGTATATGTTGCATTTAATGCTGCTACCTTTTTCATCTGGAATGCATGGAGTTCAGTTTTGATAGCCCACTGATTATTTTTCTTCAGAAAGGCTCATAAAAGCTTCTGGTTTAGGTTCATGAATTCATCATCATACAGCAGGCCCTGTATAGAATACTGAGCGTTATGTGTGTTGTCATTAAATGTTTGCCTTCAGACAAGCTTCGATGAAAGAAGGAAGGTAACTCATGACTGTAGGCAGGACTGTCTTCCTAATTAATTGGCTTCTTTGCGACTTCCTTTACTGTTGTGTTGAAGGTGAATAGGAAAGGGGTAAGTAGATCAGGAGGCAAGGGTTTGAGAAGAAACAGAGCACAGTCCTTCACAGAAAGTGCTGTTTCTTGTCTCTATCCCTTCCCCTCAATGTAAGGAATTCCCTTCGATAAATAGCGATAGAAAGCAAGAGGTTTTTAAAAATCCTACTTACTAATACATACTCTATATTGCTGATAGCTTAGAAATGTATCCTTCTCCAGTAGAATTGAAAGTAAAAATTCTCCTTCATTTAGTTCCAGGATATGTCATTTCGTTGTCTTGTGTGATGCTCTTGCCAAATACAAGCTGCCGCACATTATCAGAGCACTCTATTATTTCAGTTCAAAAGACATCAAAATTAAAGCTCACAGAACAAGACAAACCTGTATTAAAAACGCTGTAAACTCATGGTACCTCCAGATTAACATGATACAAACAATCAGCTGCTCAGGCATTCGTCATATGTAGATGTATCTGCAGTCAACTTAAAAAGCTTTAGTAACACTTTAATTTGCATACAAGCCCTATACTTCTAGTGTTTGATAGATATGTTAACTGTCGCACTTTCTTTTCAGTAAATAGCAAAACTATACTTGATTTTTGTGAAGAGGTGCTGGAGATGAACTGTTTGACTTCATTTATTGTGGGTTGTTGTGTTTTTTTTGTTTTAAATTTCAGATGGAAAAGCTTTGAGCTCTCATCAGTGAGCTTCCTAATAGCTTCTGCTTCATTCATTTTGTATATTACAACTTTCATTTGTACAAAAGTGAACAAACTATGACTTGTATCCTGTAAAGAACTGAAGTTTGTCTTTGCTTTCCAGTGGAGCTTAGCATTTGCAGATTTCTATATGTGCCCTAGTATATTCTTGGGTTGTGGTTACTGAAGCAAATCTTCATTAAATCAAATGGCAGGTCAGTCTGGAAGGCTTTTACATTCAAGATGGAGTCCTTCAAAAGAAAGGAACTAACTGTAGAAAACGAAAATAGCAAAGCCTTTTATATATCATTGGTTGCATCAGTGATACAAATCAAACTGAACCACCTCTCGACCTAGGTCCTGCGAAGTGGAAGGTTTGTTATTATGTTTTAGCTGGCTTGTGAGCATGCCAAGCTTTGTAGTCTTTTCTGGCTGCTTCTTCAAAGCCTTTTACAATTCACTGCCAAATCAGGGTTGACGTTAGTTCTGACATCTGGCCTACATTTTAAACACTGAAGTCTGCTTGCTGTATCTTGGCAATAATAGACGATGAAAGGTCACCTGAGAATGGGTTTACCTCAGTTAATCTATTGACTGAAGAAGCTGGTTGACCAAGTGGAGGCTGAATAATTGTGATGGCTCTCCCCAGCTGCTGAGAGTGGAAAGAGACTGTGCTTGGGAGCAACAGAGCGCTGTAGCTGAAGTGGTTATTTTGTTTCTATGTGTAATGCCTTGGTACACAAAGTAGCCAACTTCCCTATGTCTATGGATAAGTTTCATCCTTGTAAAATACACTGCGGATCAACAAACAGGCAACATCTGCCAGATATGGCTTGAGGGAGCTGGTAACTAATGGGACTAGTGGGTAGGATGGAGGTACAGGATGAGGACCACAGAATGGATCTGGAAGCCCGGCTCTGTCACTCTGAAGCTGGCTCGCATGTCTTGGTTGTATGTAGAAGAGGTGAATTCAGATGGCCATGGAGCACTTTCTTATTTAACTCTTATTTACACACTTGCTTCTGGTGTGGTCTCCTTGATCAAGGTGGACTAATGGCTTTAGAGTGCAATTACTATGAAAACAGCAGCTGCAGTTTACAAAGGTAAATGCGGTCTAGGCAGAGAGGAGGGTAACAGTTCAACTGCTGCTGATTTCATCAGGCAGGGTCACTGCAGGTTCTGTTTCACACTACACACAACTTCAGTGTTTATCCCTGAAGTGTGGTTTGCCCTGTTTTGTCAGAGCTGGCAGTACAGGAACCTCTATGACTTAAAGCAACGTGACTCAATGCAGGGCTCTTTAGACAGGGCCTCTTTCTTTGAAGGAAGATGAAGTGTTTCTGTGAATGTGCTGAGCATGACTGATCTGCAACTGTCCCCTTCTCTCTTCCCCTCTCACCTCCAATAACATTCTCATGCCTTAGGGCAAGTGAGGGGGTAATCTGGAGTGTTAATTGGTTAAGATATGAACTTATTTTGACTTCAGACTTGAAATTAAAATCTGAACTTTTCTGTTCCCCTAACAATTTTGTTTTAATATTTTTCTAAGATACCACCGTTGTTTAGTTATGTTCAGGAAAGTCTGAAGTGACCCTCTCTTTCTTTTTTTTCCCCTTTTCTTTCTTACTGTGACAGGAAATTAAAAATTTAAACGGAGACTGGCCAGGAAAATAAACCGATGTTGTCCATGTGTGGTTCTTGGTCAGTAGCATTGCCTATGGCCAACAAAAATTGAGAAACACAGATTTAAAGGGTTTGGGTCATTAAGACATACAGAATTATTTTTTTTTAATGTGGAGTTCCAGAATTAGATTGATTAAAACAACCTGTTGTTGGGGGTTTGTGTGCTAAACAGACACAAGTTGCTGGCTGGAACTAGAGCGTGACACAGTGGTTGTCCTTCACTATGCAGTAGTAACCTGAAGCTGTTGACTTTGTGTGTGTGTGTATACATACATAAAATAATGTATATACACATATATGTATACGCACAGAAACACGTGTACGTATCCCCTCACTACATGAGACAAAAAACGTATGTTCTGAAGAAATCATTTCTCTGATGAATAAAACTACAGTCCTATAAAATACATTTTTTATGTGCATATTTGGATTAGTGAAGGCTGAGTAAGTTGCTGTTGTTGTCCAGTCATCACATTTTCTATGTAATGTTCAATTTCTTTTTCCAGGGATGGATGTTTTAGCCAGCATTTTGTGTTTCTGTAACTTGGCACTTGTCTCCTTTGTAGGACGATTACAGAGTCTGCATGGATTTTAATATAATTCAGAAAGATTCTGTGCCTGTCTGTCCTGTGGATGCATCAGGCTGCTTCACAGCAGAAGTTACTGACTTTGCTGGACAGTATGTGAAGGTTAGTGGTCTTGGGGAACGTAAATTACTACTTTATTATAGATAAATTTTATGTATGGTAGAAGTGTTCTTTTCTTTCCCTGAGTTGCTTTGTCCTCAATGCCTGGCTGGAAAAGTAAAAGTATGTTAACAGGTGCAGTGATGTTGCAGTCGTTTATTACAATATTGGAAAAAGAAATAATTCAAAACTTAATACTGTGAATCTAGTATTGAAAGGGAAGGGGAATATCTCCTCTTGCACCTACTGCAGAAAGAGCCTTGCTTTTTCCATGTTTCTTATGGAAATATTTTGCCCACAGTCTCTCGGCAAGTGTGCAGAGGCCTCCCTTACCTCTGGATGACTTCTGAATTCACAGATGTCATCACTAAGTTTGTGATGCCAGTTAAGTGTAACACGACTTGTTAGAGGAGAGAAATCCAGTCATTGTCCCTGCCTGTGGGATGCGTTGCAATGTGAATTCACTTGCCAGATAGATCCACGTAGAAGAAACCCACAGGCACTCCAGATTGCTCCAAACACAAATCCGTAGGAAGGAGTGCCTCTTTAATTCTGTGTGCTTAGAAAACAAGTGGTTTTTAGTTCATTTCCTGCTGCTATAGTTTGATAGCAGAGCACATTTCTGTAAACACAATTTACTTGAAAAAGAGTTAAAAATCTTATATTGTATTTGAACTTGGCTATCACTGTCACTGCTTCCTGCTCTATATTAAGGCAAATAGCAGAGCACTGGAGGTTCCATGTTTAGCTTCTTGCTGGTAGGAATCTGAACTTAAGGCTCTTGAAAAATATTCTTATGATGCTGAATTCTTAGTTTATGAATATTGCTGTATCATAAATATTTGTGGGTTTTTTTTTTCTTAATGTCATGTTGACACTTTGGTTGTTCATTAGATTGTTTTTGATTATTAATGCACAGCTTTCACTTCTAGAATGGAAAGCCTATTTAGTAAGTAAGGCATTGTGAAAGATGCTTTGACTTCTGTAACTGTAGTCCCATGAAAGGAATGTGTTGTAGTGAAGCCTAAATATTAGGTAAGAAGCACTACATGCCTTCCTGCCACAAAATCCAAATAAAAACTCAATAAAAGATTTAAGATACTAAATAATATAAGTTTCTGGCTTGTATTAGTGCTACAGAAAATTTTAGTTTTGTACCCAATTGTGTGTATGTGGAAACAGAGCTAAGGGAACAAAAGGACTGATGCTGTACACCAGGATTTGGAGAGCAGATTACTTTCCAAATTTAGTGTTTTACAGTGTCTCTGCAGTAAGTGCATGAATTGTATAGAAGTTTTTTTTGAAGACTGTTTTTTTTTTTGTTTGTGTGTAGATAGTGGATTATTTCTAGGGGTTTTCTTTATTTGAGTATTGGAGAGAAATCCTGTAGTACCTTACTGAAACAGTGACGTTTGTATTCCAAGGAAAATTTTTTGTTCTGTCTTTTTAGGATGCAGATAAGAACATCATTAAATTACTGAAAGAGAAAGGCAGACTGGTTCACAGCAGTAGCTATAAGCACAGCTATCCTTTCTGCTGGAGGTAAGGAGAGACGTGCATATGGCTTTCAGATTGAGAGTTATAACCAAATAGTTCTTCAGATTTGACTCATTTTTTCCCCTCCTTGACCTACTTAATTTTTTTAACAAGACTAAAAGTAACAGGAATCAAAATGATTCCATTGGGAGAGTTAAAATTCTGGCTTACTAAACAAGTAAAAATTTTTTTGGACATAAATCTGCTGAATTTAAGTGTAGTGCGGAAAATTTTTGTTTTAATTATAGTTTTTTACATGTGTGATTTTGTAGTTTGAATTTCTTATTCTTCAGTGTTGCATGCAGTACTGCTAACTACCTTTTGAAGATGGCTACAAGAAGTCTAAAAAAGCTTGTTTTCTAAGCAGCTAGGTACTGAGTGGTGGAAAAGGGTATTTTGGTACCCTTTGAATTGTAGCCAAGTAAGTATATTGCAGAATGTCTTTAAATGTTTGTGTTGAAACTTTCCATGCTTTGGATAAAATGACTGTATTATAGCTCTTGTCATAGTTATTTCTTTTAACCTTGGTGTTTTGGAGTCTAGCAGAGCTCTGTATTTTATAATGTGGAAATATCTGTATTGTTGATTAAAATCAAAGTTAGTCTTTATCCATTGCAGTGGGTAGTAAGTGTGATACATAAATATGTTTTTCTGCTCAGTCATTCCTGAGCGATCATGAACAATGGTTACATCTCTGATCAGAAACAGCACTTGACATATTTATTGTATCTATGGGGACTTCTTAGAAATGTTTGTTCTTGTCAAGTAGAAATTCAAGATTAGCTCTGGAATGCCAGGTAGGTGGTTCAGCACCATGGCCTCTCATAAATCTTCCTTGTCAGGCTGGGAATTCTGCAGAAGTTGAAGGAGGACTCCATGCACAAGTTTCCACAGGCCCTCCTTTATGGGAAATATAGGCTAGATAAATTTAATCTAGAAATAAAGAATGTTTTTATTAATGTCCTCTGTGGTTTTAATTGTATACTATTGCTATTGCAAAGTTGAGAAAAGAAATCACTGAACAATGTCAAATTTTAAAATAAACCAACCTCAGTAATTCTTTAGTAGGATTTATTAAACTTTTATTGCAAGTATAGACACTTAAAAAATAAAATGTCTAATTTTATACCTGAAATGAATAGAACATTTAAAGTCATATCTGATACATACAGCACCTTTACTGAAATAACTGTGATAAAAGCTTTTCTTTCTGCATAGCTGTAATGCTGCTAGGTGAAGTGTTTTAGCTGTGTGCGTTTCTCTTGGATCTACAGCGAAAATAACCTTTATTTGCTCTTGAACAGAATGGTTAGTTTGCTTCTAACAGCTACAACTAGAGGAAGAAGGGGAATTACTCTTCAAGTGTTATGTCCTTGGTGATTTGGGACAGTTTTTGAAAAGTGGTGGCCCACAACAAGCAACACTTGTGTTTTTCTTGTGTAGCAATTCAAACATACAGTCATGGCCTTCTGAGACAAACCAGTAACGTAGAAGTGCTGATTCTGGAGAATTTACCTAATCCTGCCACTCTGTTGAGATTTTTGTTGATTGATGATAAGTTGCAGGCAGCACCTAGCAGCAAATTATCTGGTGGGAAGAGAGAATAATGGATTCTACTTGAAAAGCTCATTTCACTGCCATCACAAATCAAACCATAATTGGAATATGCTAAAAGTAGAAGAGTAGTTCTTAACTTTGAACATAGTTACAAGTTATTTTGATTAATGTAAGAAAACTTTGATTGTTCTGCTTAATGTACCATTGTTCATCCTTTTGCCTGAAACCAGGCAGTTGTTGAATCCTCAGAATGTTGAGATATTTTCCCTTCTTTCCCTTCCCTATTTTCTTGTTATTGTGATATGTAGCAATTTTCTATCAACTAAACTTCAAAGATTGAGAGAGGAAAACAGTAACAACTTGGTAGGTACACAGTAGGTAGTTTTCAGTTAGAATTCCCCTTAACTGGGATTGCTGAAGATGGAGATCATTGCTCAAAACCACTCTGTACATGCAAGGTCTTGAGAGTCTACATAGTCTAGGTGGCAGCTGAACAACTGCAGTAGGAAAGGTAACTGTCATGACAGCTGAAGTGCCCATCACAGCTACTGCCGGCTAGAGCTTCCCAATATTGCTTCCTAAGGGAAGCTCTATTGTTGGTAGATACAGAGCTTGTGTCTTTTCCAAAGCAGTGAAAGCAAAGTCAATAAACATCTTTTGTAGGACATGGTCAGTTAGATATTGTTTGTTTCCTAAATTATGAGAAAATGGACTGGGAATAAGATCACAGTAACTTGTTTTAAACAGCTGTGCAGTGCAAAACAGCTATGAGGAAATTCTCAGGAGTGTGTAGTGTCCACAATCTTTATTTCTTCAAATGTAGAGATTGTATTTCAGAAAATGCTAATTTTGTGGCACTGGTAGGGAGCAGGCAATTTGCTCCAGTTCTTTGCTTCCTCTAATACAATTCTAAAGGATGTTTTTATAAGGGGCACAAAACATTTTTTGGTTAAAACAGAGAGGGGGGTGTCTAGGCGGGAATTTTGTAAACATCAGTCTCTGATTTAAGGTCTGTCTGGGTGTTTTTTCCCTTGTCTTGTAATGAAGGAAAATGCAACCCAGTAATGAGTATTTCTCATTTGATTCTACAGCAAAGAATTCAATCTGTTTTCCTTAACCCTCTCACCAAGGGGCACCTGCAAGATGTCACTGGTTGGGCAGGTTCTCAGTATAGTTCTCTTTTTGTCTCCTGCTGAGGCACTTCTTGGCACTACAGTTAGAAGAAAGAAAATACTCGGAGAAAGGGTGTCATCTCCCCTTTCTTGCTACCTTCATGTAGGTGGAAACAGTGCTCTCTGGGTGATATGGAATGGCTTATAAGTATTACAAACTTAGAGTGTTAGGTGGAAAGCCTGAGAAATGGTTATGGCTTCATCTGCTTGTCTCTTTTTCATAGATCTTTTGTGTCTGATGCTACTTTTATACTAAAGCTTGTCTTCAGTCAGCCCCATCTTGTCAGCTGCTTACTCCTGATGGAGGTTGGGTATCAGTTTACTGTTGCAGCATTCTTGTTGCCATATGCTAAGACCATGTGAGAAACTGTTATCAGGTTTTATTCTTGTTTCCAGTAACTCAAGATCTTCCATGTGATGGCGATTCATCATTCTTCAGCACAGCTGAAATAAAATTCTCAGGGAAACAAATACTTTCGGAGTACTTTGTACTTTGCAGAATATTTTCTTTTCTTACTGTGATCTTGCTGCTGTGTGAGGAGTCAACCGAACCTCTTCCCTTTTTTAGGTGCTAGGACTTAAATTTGAGGAGCAGAAAATCCTGGTTAGGACTTAAATTTGAGGAGCAGAAAATCCTGGTTAGGACTTAAATTTGAGGAGCAGAAAATCCTAGCTTAGTACGTTTGCATTTAATAGCTAGACCACTACTGTGTCATTATTACTTTGAGCTCTTACCGTTTCCTGTAAGGCTGTAGATACTTTTAAAAGATAACAGATTGAAATATATAGCTTATAGTTAAAAGCAAATATACTCTGAAATACAGGAGTAGAAGAAGTGATGGTTTTTATTATTGGGCTTTATGCAGTGCGAGTGCAGTTTTTTTCATGTTTGAGCAGCCTTTGCTCTAGCTTTCTTCTGTTCCTCAGACAGTTGTACCTTTAGGAAGTGCTTCCACAGTAGCAATTTTAATTTACATCATAATCTTCACTAGTTTGTGCATTTCAGATGAGTCCTTGCTATGGATAGAAGTAAAATGAATGAAACTTAAGATGGATTGTTTACAGCCTGTAGGAGATAACAGTAGTTTCTCAGGGTCTTTGCTTGCGAATTGGCCTTGTGCACATGTATTTCCAAGTTTTGAGGCCAAGTGACTTAGACAAATGTAATATTTTAAGAAACATTTTGTGTAGCAAATTGATACTAAGGGGGAGTGAGCTTCTTGTCTCAGTGTTGTTAAAGCTGCTCTGTACCTGTAGACAGATTCTATCCCCTAGGGTACAGTCTCCCTTCTCAAATCAGAATAATGGGATGAATGGCAAGGATTAGAAAGGTCTGAACTCTCCTATAATGACTTTTACCCACTATTTGATCAATGGATCCTTTCAAAGCTTGTGTGCTACTTGAACCATCTATCAAGACTGTAAGCTGTTGTATTATGGAACTGACAAATAAGAGACCAGACTGAGACACAATGCGATCAGATGCTTAGAGATTCTAATTTTACGAGGTGATTTAGGGGATCCGTTAGTCTGTTCACTCTGCCCTATAGTGTTACCGTTTCTAATCCCAAGTTCTGAAGCTGCTCCTATCCCAGATGGGTTTTGCTTCACTGAATGTTGAAGTAAAGAATATATTAAGATGTCTTTAACTTTTCTATATGCTTATCTGGATCTCTTTCTTTCCTCCTCCTGCAATGGGGCATTCTTCTAGTTAACCCTGGGTACCATTACTTCATCTTTATGAATTCCTGTTATTCTTTTACATGCAAATAGTAAAAACCTAGCATAATGTTTTCTGGCTTTTCAGGCTGATATACACATTAAAAAAAAATACAGGATGAGTCATTTTAATAGTTACTGAAGTTCATATCATTGTACTATGTAGGAACATAAATTAGAAATTCAAGTATCATTTCAATGTTCTCATGATTCCCCTTGCTATACAAATTCCTTAAAATGCTGTGTTTGAAGGGTTTTAAAAAAAATTCTTCAGGATCTTTTAAAATAGCAGCTCACATAAGCGTAACAGTTTGAGTAAATTAAAAAACAAAACAAACCCCAGCCTTTGTAACTGTGATAATATTTTGAGAACAGTGAATACAGCCTGTAGAAAGGGAGCTGTTGTGTGCAAAAATATATTTTGAAGAGCTCTTTATAAATAATCCAGCACTGAAAATGTTTTTGTTTGTTTTGCTCACTTCCCCATCACCTTCCCTCTACAGGTCAGATACTCCGTTGATATATAAAGCTGTGCCAAGCTGGTTTGTAAGAGTGGAGCACATGGTGGAGAAGCTACTGGAGAATAACGCCCAATGCTACTGGTAATGTCTCCTGCGTATAATTTTTTTTCCCTTGCCCTGGGTTTGGGGTGTGTAGGGGTGTGTGCGTGCGTGTGCTGGAACTCTACACAGCTCTATTTCACTGCTAATGTGTTATCTTCTTATTTCCATTCTGTATTTCTGAGTTAGTGTTACTGGAATGAGGCCGGTAACCAGTTTTGAATAGTGTTTTATTTCATGTTTCACATATGTGCCTCAAACTGGTAAAGCAATGGGATAGTCTTGCTGGCATAAGCAGATATAACTAGTTTAATTGCCTATCAGCCCAGTGCTTGAACAGGTTTGCTTATTGTCCTTTTCTTGGGTGGAGAAGGTGTTCTTTGCTTGTGTAAATCCCAGTGAGAAATATATTGTTGGGCTTCAAGGAAGGCTGAATACATACTAGCAATTTACAGTTAAATACATTACAGGATCATTAAAAATATCTGCAAATCAGGTTATACAATCTTAAGCAATTCAGCATGAGAGAAACTGCAAGGGAAAATCAACTTGTGGAAGCACAGAAGTGCACAGTTAAGCCTCCCAAAAGGGTCCACTAGAGAGAAGGTTTTGGGTAGCTAAATTTTGGGTAATATTGTTCCAAATTAACCTAATTTTTATATGTTTTTTTTCTTTCATCTAGTTATTACAAATAAAGTTGATTACTTTGTCATAGGTGTTTTTGAAGAAAATAAACCTGACACCCCCCCTCTGACCAATGTTTCCCCCTGCCCCCTCAAAAAACAAACAAAAAAACCCCACCAAAAAAAAACCCAACCCAAACAAATCCAACCGAGCTACCGTAGCTTGTGTAAGAGTTTTAGGTAAGTTCAATTTCAGAGGTTTAAATAAAATTTTTCTACTCAGGGAAAAAACAAATCTTTATATGTATATAGGTATGTATGTTGGGGTGAATTTTATGTTGAAAACAGCTAAGTTTTAGATAATTTCAATGCACTGGGAAATTAGCAGTAAGAGGGAACTTAAGTGATAGTAGCCATTTTGAGAGTCAGTCATGGGTTTATGGTGTGTTAGTAACAGAAGGACCCTATCTCCTCCACCTTCATCACCTTTATTTTTGTTTCACCTCCTCTCATAAACAACTTGTGCCTGGAAGTTGAGACCAGTTGGGGAAAACGTGCAGGTTATGGCCTCATTCAGTTGTACTGTGCCGATTCAGTTGTGATTCGGTTGTCGTTCAGTGAGGACTGTAGGAGGATTTGGATTCTACCGCTGTGTGCCTCTGGCCTCTGCTCAGCAGCTGAAATGCTGTTGAAGAAGGTGACTCAACTTTCAGTGAACAATTAAAGCTTATGCTGCATTTTTTTCATGGACAGTAGTTAGCAATTAAATTCTTTGTGAGCAGCTTTTTCGTAACTACTTATGTGGTACAAACTCTGTAAATATTGAAGTATGTGAGGAAAAATTAGTGATCCATGATGTGGACTGTCCCAAAATGCTGCAGTGTTGGCTTGCTAATAAGCACATGCCCAGTCTGGGTATGTAAGAAGATGTTATAGATCAGTAAGTGTTGTTTTCTGTTTCCATAACAGAACATACTGTGATCCTTCTTTGGGAGAAAAATAAGCTGGAGAGGGGGTGAAAGTGTTTGTTCTTAGCTTTAATTAGCTTCCTCAAGATGCTTTTACTGTTTTGATGACTGACACTAGACCTGCATACTTAATTTTCACATGAATGTAAGAAAAATGTAATGATCATGTTAAGGAAGTGTTTGAATGGCTGAGACAGTTCTGCTTTTGGAGAAGCAAAGCTTCAAGAAGCAGCTGCTAAGTGACCTCCACTCATCCAGGAGACATTAGTAAGAATAAGTAAACCGTTTGAACACTACCTCATCTGCGTATCTGGGGTTGGTGAGGTGCTTTTTCTAAGTGTTGAGTAGTAGGGATACAAGTGGAACCAAATGTGGGAGCTGCTGCTGTAAAGGTTGGGTGGGAAGACCAGGCAATTGTATTAATGCTTGGAATTAAAGGAACCGTTTCTCCTTCAGGCAGTTCTTGAGTCTCAACATAATTCAGTAGTTGAATGTAAAACTGATTCCTCAGGACTTCCTCTCAGATGGCTTTTAAAATTCATCTCCTTAAAGGAAATAGGGATTACTTGTAAGGTTTTCTTCCCATGTTCTCCACCGATGCCAGTTTTGTTTGAGGTGTAACTTCTTAAGTTGGCATTGAGAACGCTAACCTTCTTCAATAGTCATTTATTTAAATTTTGGGAACTCCAGCCTTCCCAAAACTTTTTTTAAATTTTTTTTTTTTGGAAGAGACTTTGTCTCTGAACGTGTCACAGGAATAATACCTAGCTGTTAAAAAAATTATTTTTGGACTCTCTGGGGCTTTAGCATGTCCTGAAAATGAGAAAATTTGGGATAAATGCTTTTCAGACTATATTAACCTTTGCAAAATGAGTTTGACTGCCTTGCTTTTTTTATTCCTTATAATGACTGATAGGTATATTGTCCCTTAGGAATAGCTGCTCTTTTTATAGATATCCTTTCTGATGAAATAGATTAAATGTAGCTGGACAAACTTTGCAGCCTGATTGCATTTCTAATTAGCTTTTTTAAATGAATTTACCTAGTGATAAAGCCATAGTTAGTCAAAATTTATTAAAGACAGCAACTGTATCTTCATTGTTCAAAATGAACTTACTATAGCTGTCAAAAATGATTACATGAGTAATGTGCCGGCAGTTTTTTGTAAAATCAGAAACTAAAAAACCCTCTCCTCTTTCTTCCAACTTATTCTGATCAGAGTGGAAAGTAAGCTTTGCTGGATGTTGCTGAAAATGCAGAATTGAAACAGTATTGAAGAGGCTGTGTTTCAATCTTGAATCCAAGTTTTCCTTACTGAATATTCTCATTACCATTCAACTGATGGAAGAATTGTGGGGTTTTTGTTTGTTTGGTTTGTGTGGGGTTTTTTTGAGTTTTTCTTTTTTTCTTTTTTTTTTTTTTTTTTTTTTTTTATTTAAATTAAAATTTTTACT
>JAAGNO010020411.1:0-56805 GCA_033439905.1 Ceryle rudis
TAAAATTTGCTTTTAAATCATTAATAATAAAAACAATGATTTTAATGTCATCTTGGTTTTTACTTTGGGGGTGTTTTCTGTTTGTTTTTCTTTGGTACAGTTTTCGTTAGTTGAGGGCATGCATGAATGCACTGAAAGCATATTTTAGACCTTCTAGCTGGAAAGTTCCAGCCAGAATAAATATATAGAATGCTTATAAGGGATTTCATATTTAAATATATTATTTTAGCTTTACGCATCTCATAGCTTATTTGTAAATAATTAAAAAGGGCAGAAGACTATTATTGAATAATCTTCCCATAGTTTTCTATAACTGCACCATCATCAGTTGCAGCACTCAACATTAGCTAAGAATCATCATTTATAAACTTCAGGTTTTATCAGTTTAAAAGCAAGCCTCCAAATAAGAGGTCAACAGTTCCCTTTTTTTTGTTAATCAGAAAAGATGGAGGTGTTCAGCTTAACATTTTGTAAATTTTTAAGCTGTAATAGAGAGTATGCCATTTGTAAATATTAAACAATGGACAAATGGTTGACATCTGCAATTCACAGGGTTCTTGTTTGTTTTTTGAACCCACATACACATTTGTTTCCCCTCCTTCTGCACGTTGTTTCTACAAGTCGTCAGCTGGTGTGAAGCGGTGTATGTGCACTGAATGGAATTGCGTAGCCCGCACGGAGAAGGTAGCTCCCATACTCCTGCCGCTCCTGGGGGCAAGACCTTCTCTCCTGCTTTGCTAAAATAGAGCTCTTGAAAATGGTGGAGAAAAGGAAGACTGCATAGAGAAATGGGAAGTTGCTCCAAAGAACACTGAGCCTGCCTTCCTCCTGGCTGGATTCCTGTCTCATTACACCTTAAGGGCATTGTGGTTTGAGAAGCCACCATAGCTGATGGGTTTCTTCTAACTTACCTTTTTGGAGCAACAATCTCTCTTAAAATGCTTGACCCATACAGACCTCAGTTGTAGACCGTAGACAGGTTCAGGTGAAATGTTTTTGAAATCCTTTTGAAGTCTCAAAAGTTAAGGACTTCAGCAGTAGGATGGGAGAAGCATATGCTAAAATGTGGATTGGTTTATGAGGACCCCTGTCATCGTGCTGCTTTTCCTAGGCACGATCTGCAAGAGAGTAAATCCATTGCAGGAGTGCAGAGAAAGCAGGCACAGCCTTTTAACAGGCAGCATTCGACTCTCATGATCAATAGCAATCTGACTAAGAATTTGGAGTAAATGTCATTCTGATGATTGTATCTTGTCAGGGGCCTCATACTAGTAAGTGATGGGTTTAGAATGATAAAATTGTGCATAAGATCAGAAACAAAGACAGCAGCAGAGCCCCACTGAATTTAACCTTAGCCTCATTTGGTTGTTTTTTATCAATTCCCAGCTCAAGGTCATTGCACCTATGCTAATGCACCTGTCAGCACCCTCCTCCTGACAGGCCAGTTCCTCCTGATACCACAAAAGAAGAACTACAGGAGCTGACCAAGAAAAATTAATGCTTTTCACAAAATAATTAGACATGAATGGCACCTGTGATGACCTATTTTAACACTTCTTTCCTAACACCACCACCTTACAGGAGCTCCTCTAAACTCCTGTCACATAAGTCAGTTAAAGTTGGATTTTTTTTTTGGCTGTCATCCTAGCCCATGTCCAAGGCCTCAAAGTAGATGTAAGGGCCATGCTGAGCAAGCCTTTGCTTTCACTGTCTCTACCCTGGATTAGTAATTGGTTTGTTTACAATTAGGAGGTATATAAAGCCTTTTAGAAAGAGCAGAACATGTTTGCTTTTACAATGATGAAATAAATCATAAATTGGAAACACCTTTGGCATTCAAAAATAACTCTCTTAACCAGGGATCAGATTCACAGTGTTTTGCTGGGAAATACATGTGAACACCAGCAGTGCAGTTATAGCAAAGGGCTGCTGGTGAAGAATAGGCTGATAAATCTCCTTGCTTGAGCTAGTCATGTCAGTCTACAAGGTAATTTTAGTCTTGGTGGCAGACTCTGCCCTGTGATTCTACATGTGCCCAGAATGTCCCAGGAGATGCTGCAGTCCGTGTGCAATCCATGTACATGTAGCAATGTTGACTCTCACAAAAGGAAGACTGAGATGCCTGAGATCTGTGCAGATCTTGGAGGGTTTTTGCATAATTTGTTTGCGGGAGAAACCACCTTTTCTCCATGTAAGAAATGCCCACGTGAAGCAGAGAAACATAATTGAGCCTACTGTATCTGACAGTATGTATGGCTACTTAAGCCTCGAGCTTCACAGATCTCTACATACCAGGTAGTTTGGTTAAGATATTGGTGGTTTTAATGATTTATAGTTTTCTGACCCAGGTTTTCTAATGCTTTATTCAGAAAAGCAATAGAAAGTCAACACAACACAAAATATGGGCATGCTTTACAAGTAATTTAAAGGGCCTTAAACTAATGGGAAATGTGAATCCATTTCTACAGTATCTGTGGCTCAACATCTTATTCTGCAGTGAACCTTGCAGGCGTAGAGTGTATCTGCAGCCATAGAAAAGAGCTATTTTCCAATTTATTTTTTTTTTTTTAGTGGAATGATTTTAGCTTTTCTTATTTTGAGTCTGGTTCCAACTATCTTTTTAATATAATTTTCCTTTTATTAATTGTATGTGTAAAGGTCACAGAACTAAAGTTGTAAAAAAAAAAGTCTAATTTTAACCTGCAGTTGATTTATGAAGTGATACTCAATCCCCTGAGTTTGTGAAAATAACATATACCACTAATAATCTCTTGGAACTGATTTAACACCATATTCTATTGCACTGCTAGGAAGAAGCCAAGGACTTGTAACAATCCATCATTTGCAGTGACATTTTTGTTACTTTCTCAGAAATGCTGTGCTTTAATTGTCTCCCTGCTTCAAATCAACTTCTTAGTTTGCTTTAACAGTAGAGTTTTTTTCTCTATAGTATCATTGCCCTTGCTATCAGGAACCTAAACTCTGTGTATTCCTGGCATGGCAACTGCTAACAGGAAAGGGAGCAGAGAACCTATGCATGTCCCTCTAATTTAAGAGGCTGAAAATGCTGTATTGATTGCAAGTTTCATTTTTATGGAGTTCACACCAAATTCCTTATAGACCTACATCCCAGGCAATTCCCCCTTGACTCTGTATGACTAACCTGAGAGAAAAATCTATCCAAAATAATATACTTTTTTTTTTTCTTCACTGTTACAAAGTTTGCAACAAGCTGCCCAATAGAGAAATGGCTCTGCTTTCAAGTATTAAAAAGAAACTCTAAGCTCTTAATTTAGTAGCAATGTCACTAGTGCTTTAGCATCTTCTGCAGTGTGCCTCCAACTGATGAACTCAAGCACAACTATAAATAGCAATGATATCTTTGTCAGCTTGTGAGAAAAAGGGGATGGGGTATTTTTCCATGTTTTCTGAAAGGATGTACAGTAAGACATCTCTTCTTTTGCTTAACACATCGATTTATGTTTGATGTTTTACTGAATCAGAACACTTTGTTACCTGCTGGTTCACAACATAGCTCAGTGAATTAAAGGAGCATGGCCCTAAGGTTTTGTGGTGTGCAGCTGGCACCCTAATGTTTAGTGATTGTGTTAAGTTCTCAGCTTTACAGTTCAGGACTGTGGGGTGACCTTCCCTTTTCAACTGAGAGGTGGTTTCCCCCATCCCAAAGCATGCTCACCTGTCCAAACTACATGCTCAGACCTGTATCCCCTGGATATCTCCTGTGCATCTCAGTGATGAGGGATCCCCTCCCAGCATCCCAAATCCTTGGGACATCCCTTTCACAGTTGGGCTGCTCTCAAATATCTGATAGCTAAAAAGTTGTCTGAAGAACAAAGGGCAATTTGTTAGACTGGGTCTACCTGCACTGTGTTTAAAGAGAGCACCTATCAGAAAAGCATTAAGTTTCACAAATCCCTAAGTTGGTGACTCAGCGCAGTGACAAAGAGGAGGGACTTAGTGATAACTGTGGCAGCACAGCTGGTCTGCATGCTAAGAGGTTTTAATGGAGCAAATGAAATCTATCTTGGATTCTGAATCACAAATGCATTCAGGCAAAATAACAATTGGGGAGGAAGAAAAAAAAAATAAAAGGACAGTTAATTGTCAGGGCTTGCATGCCTTCAGGTTTGTTTGCTTGAGAATATTTTTTGGAAAGTAATGTTAGATGCTAAGGGAAAGTTGCAGTAAGGCCTGTGACTAAGGGGTAAGATGCAGTATGATCTGCAATGCTACGAAAAAAATGCTGATGCAGTTAAAGATTCAAAAAACAAACAAACAAAAAAAATCACACACACACACAACAACAAAACAACAAACAAACAAAAAAAAAAAAAGGACAAACCCAAACATACAAACCCCCATCAAAACAGAAAGGTTTTCTAAAGTTTTTGAGATCCCACCTTGGTATCATCTTGGAGGATGTTCCTAACCAGTAGCCACACAAATAATTGCAGATTACAATGTCGTACAACTTCATTAACTAGGTGAAGGAAAAATAGCAACGTTTTTATTTTAATGAGATGTCTGCCCTCTCCTCCTCTCTACCATGCATCTTAATGTACCTTGCTGTCTGCACTGACTTGGGGCTCCGAGGCTTTGTCATTTCTTGGCAATTCCATTCTCTAATTTCTTCTGACACATGGTGCTTAAATCCACAAGAAATGTGAGGTGAGGCAGAGAGGATTCCTGCAGACTGCCGCACCATAAGAGGAGCACTCATTTGCATTATTCATTAGATAAAGGCACTGATTTGCATCTCATTTTGGTCGTCTCCATTTCCAGGCAGAAGATGTAGAGAATTTGCAGAATTGCTGAATTTTTATGGTATTAATAGTGTTCATTTGGGATTAAGTCTCCATTGTCTGCTGCCCTGTGTTTTGTCCCACACTTATCTTAAATACCTACAGAACTGACATTCTTTTATTCTTTTTTATAATGAACTGTAGTGATTTACTGCATAGTAAAAGGGTGCTAATTTGTTTATCATTGCAATTTTTAAAGTATTTTTTATCAAAGCTGTAATTCTATACTTGGTCATTATTTGCAATTAGATTATTATGAACTTTTTCCCTATTGTTCTGAGGCTATGGTTCAAAAGTAAAAGCTTGGAAAGCAGCTGCAATGCTTGTGTGATCCGACAGCATCTACAATTTTTTTGCTGTTCAGTATTCTTAAGCAGTAAGCTTTTAAGAACTGTATGCCTTCTGTTAAATAACATGTTAACACAGTGAAGTTGAGAAATAGAATAGCCCTAAATAGCTTTCAACACTGTTTTGTTCTTTTCTAAGCTTTACGAACCAATTTACATTATGCTTAGCGTTAATATTTGATTTAGAAATCTATATTGTATAAAGGAGGGGTTATCACTGTTCTGTCTGCAGTGCACTGGGGGATGGTGCTTAACTGGGGTGGGGGGAGGCACTATTGAGCTCATTCATCCCATTATTAAACACAGGAAACTGTCTGGGGAAATTAGGAATTCTAGAAGATGTAAACAGGTATCATTATTCCACATATGACTTTTGAGAAAATACATATGATAAACACCTAAGAAAATGCTGCTGAAACCCAGACCCGTTCCCTGACCCATCATTTACCAGTTAGGACAACAAATGGCTGAAACAAATGGTGACTTATTCTGACTCTCAAAGCCCTCAGTTAAGCTTGGTGCTTTACTGAACTGGATGTTGTACAGAAATAAGGGAAGGCATTGTCCCTGTTTTAAATAGCTTATGGTAGAACTGAAACACAAACTTAAAAAGTAATAAAAAAGCAGAGATCTGAAGGCTGACTTTAGCAAAACAAGGTGGTAAGGCTGATGGTTGTGCATGATTTGTAATTTTTTACTGCAATTATGGCATGGCTCCATGGCTGATGCTGTAGCTGTGTGATTATTTGGGGGTGCCATGCTTGACAAATACATGTTGGGCATGGATTAGAAGGTGGAAAAGGCAATGGCCAGGAGCAACAGTTGGTCAGGACACTTCATCTGTAAGTGGCTTTATGGCAGAAAATACAGTGCAAAATGGTATACAGATATAACACAGGCTTATACTAGGACCCTACCTAATATGCAACTTAATTATAATTGAGTTTGCCAGAAGTTAGTGACACAGCTGAATCTAAACAAATCACCTAGGTAATGCACTGATTGCACTAACAGCAGTTGTTGTCAGGGGCAGAAGATGCCATATGGCTCCTCTTCTCAACCCAGGTCAAAATATTGTTAGGAAGAAGCTTAAATACATCGGCACAAATGAGGAATTAGCCGATCTGGCTTTCCTCCAGCCCACAGTGTTCATACATGTCCTGGGGTCTGGCCATTCCCAGGCACAGTGGGAGGGCTACCCAGATTTTTCCAGAACGTACCGAGTGGAGGAATATTATGGTACTTGAGGACAAACAACGGCAGCTGCTGCTCAGTTGTATTGCTCAGACACAGTTTAGCTTTCCGAGATGTGCCTGGACTATGTTTGGGCAGTCTGTAAAAAGAAAAGTATGTATAAGTGACACCAAATGCAACCCAGGGGAAAATGTAAGGGATGAATGAAACAGGAGCCAGTCCTGCACAAGGCAGGGTCAGGTTCAGCCCCAGAGAGGGCTTTTCATGTGAATGGGGATGTAAATCAAACTCCCTCTAATTGCAGTGAATATTTTTACAAGTCTTTTAAAGTTTGTACAGCCTCTTTATTATTTTTCAAACATGCAAAAACTATAGTCTTAATTTCACAGTGCCATGATCAAGATGTTACCCCTCGCAGTCCTTTGCAATTTCAGAACCTCATCCATAAAACTAGTCACTAATAACATGGCAGAAGCTCCTGGACCTGTAAGAGCAGCAAAGCCTGGTAGTACAACTGCTTTTTAAAAGAACTTTTCTATTCTAAACTGTGTGTGATGCTTTTCTACATTACATCAGGCTGAAGCGCAGCAGAAGTGGAGTTCTATGCTATGTTAAATCGTTATTAACTACAAAATGTCATCCAAAGCGTAGTGTTCTGACAGTTTGAATAACATAGTTTTGTTATGCTTTTTGCTTCGAAAAATACACATTTGAAATTTTTTAAGTGTGCCAAATAGGCCAGATGCTGCTCTTCAAAAATAAAATTTGCTTTAATTGATTCTGTGATAATTCGGGTTGTAGAAGAGCCATAAAATTTCTGCCAGACTTAAAATATCTTTCCTTGAACACTGGTCCCGCTGCGCTGATCTTGCTGTCAGCAAGGGTTTGCAGATCCTCAATTATGAAACACCTTGTCACCACTCACCCAGCAGCTTGCTCTCGCTCCGTTGTGATGTTTGTTAATGTACTTTATACAGATTTTAAAATATAGAGTGTTTCCTAATGATTTTTTTTTTTTTTTTTTGAAAAGGGTTGCAGACAGTCCTTTGATAAAACTCAGGGCAGCTATTCTGATGCATGTCACAGAAGCAGTGGATAATCCAAATGCTTCTGCACAGTGGATTATTCTAAACAATATTACCCTTAGAAATGTCCTTGTCTAGTGCAAAGTGAGGAGAGCAGCTGTTCAACATTTATTTTTGTCATCACTCTTCAATGGATATTAGACCTCTGCCTCTTTTGGGGCTTGCCACAGTATCCCTGACAAATTTACTGCACAGCTCTGTCTCATTCATTACTAACCACCTATTTTGCCTGCCATGGGCTTTTCTGCATCCTCAGCCACAGCTGGAAGAGTTTGGAGCAAGTCCACTGATGTCACTGCGAAAGCACCTAGATAGACCCTGAGTTGGATGCTCCATGCTGCCTTGGCCATGCAAAATAGCCAAAAAGCAGGCTTGAGGATAGAGAAGAAGATTTTTACTGGCACAGAAAAATTCCTCCAGTGGCAGAGGATTGGCAAAGCCAGCTCAGTGCCATCTGCTTTTTGATCCTCCCCCATTTCAGAAGGGCATTCAGGAGATGGACCGTGCCAGCAGCTGGAGGATGTGGAGCAGTCCTAAGAAAAACCCTTCCAGACAGTCAGTGCAGCCAGTAACCAACATGAGCTGGAGCAGCCTTTAGGATGCTCTGAATTATGCCCGGTGTTGTTCCAAGTCTTAATCAGGATGGAATGCTTCTTATGGCTACTTTTGGCTTCTGGAGTTTCCAGTTCCAAACTGGAAACCAAAATTCACTCCACACTGTGGGTAACAATTTCTACAACTTTCCTAAACTATAATGTGAAGCTGTTTCATATAAGCTTCAAGAACAACAATTGAAATAAAACTGTCAGTCTAGTGGGTCATGCCAAGAGCAGAACTTGCATGCTTCTTGGCACTACATAAACACACTCATTTGCTGCACAGATGACTTTACAGGTTCCAGGCCTTCTAACACACCTCACTAATTACAGAAAGCTGATGCTCATGTGTTCATCACTCACGTGTGAAATTATGAAAGCTGAATCAAATTCAAAAATATATTTTCAGTTTATGTTGAGAAATGCCACTATTTCAGCAACTCCAAGAGAAAAGGAATATTGCTTTCCTTCAAACAGTATGAACAACACTGCAAGGAGGTAACATCTGTTACAAGAGGAAAATGCTATCTTTATGCCTTTTTGTAAAGCAGCCAATGGCTAATGGACAGGAAGTCTTTTAAAGTTTTGCAAATCCACATAATGTTCCTCAGTACTGGAATGTGCTTTCAAATCACAGATTTAACTGAGAGAAGAAAAGCAGGGGGATTCATGCAGTCAGATAGCTCACTGTTGGCTATGTATCTGAGAAGGATCAAAACCACGTCTTTCCAGCTAAGAATAGCATTATCTTAAGTTTAAAATACTTCTTTCTGATGTTTTTTCCTTTCATAGTATGTAAATCAGTGCCACTTCTTGCCCATCAGAGTAGGCCAAAGCTCATAGATGGTTTGCTATGATAAATATGGAGAAGTGCAAGTGCACGGAGTCAGTCCCTTCTCTACAGCAATGACTTGCATGTAACTGGAGTGGCTGACAGAAATCCTATAGATGCATGAACTAATCTGAATTACAAGGGCCAGAAATTAAGATGTACAGTGATAACTGATCACATAAATAAACTGATACAGTTTATTACCATGAGCTGAAGCATAAAGCAATTGCAAGACTGCTTCTGAGAAATGCAGATGTGCAGCCTGGTGGTTTTCATTGCACTTAATATTTGTGTAGTGGATTAAATAGACTATAGGGGTATTCTCTAAAACCTGAAGACCTCTGACTCAATGCGATTTATACCTTAATCTTTCAGTTCATCTGAATGCCTTTGACAATCCTTATACAAATGTGTAGTTTCAGGAACGCACATTGAACAGAAGCAAACACCTGCACATCATCTCACACCGGTTTTGTGGATGAACTGGTGAATTCCCACAGAACCATATTGCTTCTAAACATCTTAATTTTTTTGAAAGTAGCTAAAGTGAACAGTGAAACAGTAAAAGAAATGTGAATTGCGGTTTCCCACAATTTTCTTGCATTTATTTTCCTCTGGGAGAATCCTTACTCTGCAATCTCCTAATGAACACTGAAATTAAGTGTGCTATTTAGAGGTTGAGAGGCTACACTCGCTATCTCAGAGCATGAAAGTTCCTACCTCTGTACAGAATTCTTGCAAATCATTTTGGTAGTTTCAAGGAATAGCTCATGTTTGCCATGCCAGCTAAATTTAAAAGATTACTGTTCCAACTCAGGCATTCCAGCGAGTTTAAAAAAAAAAAATTGATGGTGCTGTTATAATGACGATATACTTCCTGCACGTCTTGGTGTTTCTTACCATGTTTCACATCTTTGTTCAGCTAAGGAGTCCACTCTTTGCAGATTCAATTCGTCTAAAAAAATTTTTAAAAAATCCTTCCATTTCTCTTTTTTTTTTCCCCACAAGGGAATCATAGTTCTCTAAATATCAAAATAGCAGTAACAATGTCTAAAAAGTTGTAAGAGTCTGCAGGGGAAGTCAGGTAGAAGATAATATAACCCTGTGTTGGCACTTAATGATACATCATTTCCATAAACTTAGTGAAGACAGAGGTTTAGCTGGTGGATTGCTGAGTGAGCAGCTTCTGTAGTGCCACTATAAAAATTACTTTATATAACCCTGTTATTTAGGAGCACATCTATTTATGAGCCCTTCTTACGCTAGCTAGGTGCTGTCCAAACAGCTGGATAATCCCTTAATCCAAAATTCAAGCCCTCATTTTAAGGATACAACAGGTTGTGGAGCACAAAGTAGTAAGTAACACTAGTCAGCATGACAGGCAGTAGCTATAACATAACACAATTAATATTTAGTATCACATTTCCACTAGTCATCACTGCAAGAGAGAGACTTTTAAGCAGATCAACTTAAGGAGATTCATGATCTCATTTCACTGATGTTTATGGAGAACTCCTAAGCATGAAAAGCAGCATGGGAGAAAGTATGAGGGTGCCTGTGTAATAAATAAGTGAATAAAAAAAAAAAATCAATCAGGCTTTTATCACCAGGCATTGATATGAGGGAAGAGTAGGCTTCCTGTTATCATACTGGAGATGATGAGTGGGGTGGGAATAGACTGTGAAGGGTTTTGAAAGTAAGGGCAAACAGCTGATGTTTGACAAGATGGAGAAGGGGGAGCTGGTGTGCAGTGGGAGCATGTGGTGTCCCCAAAGCAGTGAGCTAGAAAAATTATCTTTGTAGCATCATTCTGGATGGTTATCAACAGGACAAGATTGCATTTGTCAAGGCCAGAGGAAAGGTTGTGGCTGTAATCAAGACATGGTGTGGCAAGAGCGTGAATGAGAGTTTAACTGGGAAGATGGATAGAAAAGACTGTATTGTAGAGATATGATAGTGATCTAGCATAGAAGCCATAAATCATCTGGTAGAGCCAGTGGGCTCTCAGCAAGGTCAATTAGCCCATGATGAGCACTGCACTGCCAAAGCTAGGCTGCTGCTACCCAAGCTATCAAGTTTGTAACTATCACAGGAACATCTAAACAACAGATTTATAGCTAGCACAAATCTCTGCTCTGTGCAACTAAATCTGGTGTAAACATATTTAGCTTAAGTGTGACTTTCCAAATTAGTCCACCTGACAGGCAGGAAGTACAGCAGATCCCGCTTGCTTTAAGTCACTTTTTGCAGAATGTTTCCTGCAATTCTGGTTTTCATTCTTTGCTTGCAGTCCTGCTTTTGACTCACAGTTTTCAATTTCTGTCACTTAAAGTCTCTTTTATATTGCTGATCAACTGCCCTACAGCAACCTTTTTTCCTCCCCCAATACCTCATATTTAAACTGAGGGCCAATTCTTTGTTTTCCACCTTGTTGAGGAACAGTAGATTTTCATGATAAAAAATGGCTAGTAAGCGATGACATGTGCTGGGAAGAATGACATACTCAAGGGAATAGACATATCCTTTGTAGCCATTGTTTTGCTGTAATTCTGATAAGAAGCATATTGTGATTTTCCTTGCCTCAGCATGGCAGGTTTTCCATGGCTTCATTCTGGACAATTAAACATATGAGGGTTTCAGATACCTACTTTCCAAAGTGTATACTAGTCATTCCAACACATGCCTGTCTTGGAAATTTGCCAGCCCACGCTGCACTGGTACAGGCTGCACACTTTCCATCACAGGCCCAAAGCATTCAACATATTTACAATAAAGAATTCTATATGTGTGAGAGTGTTTGAGAGCTTTCCATTGCTGCTAACCGATAAACACAGGGAATCTAGATAGAAAAAAACATGGAATTCAAAAACCTGGCAAATTCTTGCTGTGCTACTTTGCATCTGACTACCATCATTATATTGATTCCCCCCGCCCCATATGGCCAGGTTACAATATTATCTTTAAAAATATTTCATATACTTGGGATGGCATTTTCAGTGAGTTGCTCATTTTGTAACTTCCAGATGTTAAGCCTTTGAAGCAAAAAATTACAACAAGTGTAACGTGCTTGATTGCATAAAATAAGACCAATCTAAATGCCTGTATAAACTTGCTAAACATTAGCAGTCAATGAGTTTGAGAAACTAGAGCTACATTTACTATGCAGTATCTGTCAACAGAATGAAAGATTTCATGACTGAGAGGAAAGCAAAATTTAGTAGTTAACTTCAAACCATTCTTCACCAGCTTAGAAGGTTCCCCTTTTTACAGCCGGGGCCCATAGGAAGTCAGCATTAGTCAAGCCAGAGGTCTGCACTGGATTCATCAGCAGTGGTGTGGAACACTGAAAGTACTGGCTGGTGCCCGAGAGCTGACCCGACATACTACATTGCTGTGAGTGAACTGTAAATACACATTTTGGATCCTATTTCCCCCAATATTTATCCTGCTTCCTTCATTTGTCCTAACTTCATCCACATGGATTTCAACCCTTAAAACACTTGCTTTCTTTACAACTACCATACAATATAAGAAGGGAGTAAAAAAGATTTCAGCTGCAGAAGGGTTACACATAACAGTTGACTGGTGTGAGCATTAGAGAACATCAGATTTCTATCTAAAATTTATCTTTAGGGCTTTATCTCCATTTTATCTACTTCAGACCAGCATGAGTGTGACTTTTCTTTAGAGTAGTGTGGAAGAGGGAGCTCTCAAGGTAACTTTTTCTTAAGCTTCAGCACAAACTCAGGCTGTGTTTGAAGACAGCAACTCTTCCCTTGTGTCCCAAAAGAATACAAGTAAACCTGTTTTCCTCCCCCCTCCCAAAACAAGGAGGTGAGAAAGACCTCTGCTCCTTTCACTTTTCTGCAGAGCTAGCACTTTAGGATGCTGGACAATTAGTGGTATGTTTATAAACGCCATTATAAAAAGTGTTGTTTTCAGCAGGATCAATTCAAGGGTCTCGCTCATCAATTTTAAATGAGAGTTGCAGGACTGCAAGGTCAAAGGTGTGAGCTTGTGCTGTTGCTGCTTTGAAAATGCCAAGAGAGGGATTTTCACCATAACTCCACTTTGCCCTGGGGAAAAGCCTACTCCATTATCTTTTTAAATTAAAATGGACACCAAAAAGCAATGCTAGGAATTAAGAGAAGGGAGTTTACGCACTGTGGCTTGATTTGGAGCAATTATAATTGTAGGGAAGTATTTTTCCAAGTACACTCTTACCCTAATTAAAGCCATGGAAATGCCTCATTTTCTGGTTATTGCCAAAGTGTGTTTCAAACTCCAGTAGAAGTGCTTGATTGTAATTTCATTAGAATTCTATCTCCTGGCTATGCAGGTGCAATGAAAGAAGAGGTAAAATTAATTAAAACTGTGGACATGTTTATACCCGCCAGGTGTCATAAAAGGTAGTGGCTGAGACATTTTTCAAGTAATTAGGCAGACTGTTCTGCTCTTTCTGATGAGTTATTGCCCTTCCTTCTTTAATCTGTGTAAGAGATTTCATCACAGAGCTATTGTCAGGTGATATGATTGCTCTTTACAATCAGCATCGCTCTCGCACTGCCGCGCGCTAATTGAAATCACATCATTGCTGCAAAGAGGCAGTGACATGCAGTCGGCACATTTCCAGAGTCAGGCTTCATATGCCAAGGTCTGCCCATAATTTAGGCTAAAAAGGGGATAACACAATTTTCTGTTTAACCATATGTGGGTTAAAAAGCTTGAGTGTTTCTATGAGGCATGGCACAGCTTCTGCATGTAAAGCTCTGTTCTCCTCAGCAAGGGCAGCATTTAATCAGATTCATGTGTGTTGGTGGTGTTTATGTTATAGGGTTCTTTTTTCCCCCATTCTGTTTCTATTTTGTCAGGAGTTTGTCTTCTGGCCATGTTTAAATAATCACTAGTTTTCCTGAGGATGCGGAAATTGTCATGGTCACATCCCCAGGCAATATTGTACATAAGGATGTAAAATGTTCTGAGTTTTCAGAGCACAATAGGAATCAGAATTTAGTACATTTGACTTCTCTGCACTGGCAGTGGATATACATACATCTCTCCACTCTTCTCTTTGGGCTTTCAGTATCACAAGCACAACCTCCATCTATCTGCTGTGCATTGAACATACACAACCCTGAGGCTAGGGGAGAAACAGGCAATTGTAGCATCCATGGTGATTTCTGGGGTCAGATAGGATAGTGCACATCTTTGGTACCAAGAGCAGAGCCAACCTGCTTATATCAGCTTGCAAGGAGGCAACAGTGAGCCTGTTGTGCTTCTGGGACAAAGCAGTGATGCCATTGCTCTTCATACAGCACTCGTGGAAGAGCCACACTAACCCTGTGCTCCCCACAGTTCTGCTCAGCCTTATTAATAACCATGGCTGTTCTGCACCCCCCAATAACATCACTGTCACCTGTAAGTTGTTTTCCATCCCACACCCAAGCAATTGGCTAGAGCCTGCACTGTATAGCAAGTTACGACTTTTCTGCATTCTACTGTTTTACATCATTCACAGTCCTGTAGCACTGATGTAAATGGATATCAACTCCACTGTGTTTTCTTAACTTCATAAAAGTAGCCATTTTTTACATTATTTCCTATTTAAGTTGTGTTGGGTTTTGCAATTGCTATTGATTAAATATTTCCTAAAAGGCAATTATTTTTAATACTACAATAAAAGGACTCCATGTAAAATAGATTGTTCTGTATTTGACACAGTGGAACACGTAAACTTCCCATAGCAATGGGCAGTTGCAAATGCCCATAGCAGTGGACCTACTTGGAGTAAAAATAATTCAGAATGACAATATTCATTGCATACATAGTGCCCTCCTTGAGAATGTTTTTCTTGTGGTTTTTTACTTAATGCTCTCTATTAATTTCATATCATTTTAATTACATTTCCTTCCATACTACTATAATACTCTCATACTTTCAAAGTTATCCTTTACAAGGTCATCTCTGATACATGACTAATGCTTTTGACTAAAATGGACAAATAAAGTATGATAGTCACATTAAAGCGTATAGGAGTGTGCTGAGAATAACAACTCAGTCCAAGGTTTATAAGTATAATAATAAAAAAATAAAAATCAGTAAAACCTTGGAGATTAAAGATAAAGTCATACAATTCTAGAACCAAATTCAGCTTGTGTGTACTTTGTACCTGCTGTTCTGGGGCTGAATTTGACCTTTTGAGAGCTGAAAACAGTTTTTGAAAGAGGGTTGTTACTTTTTTTTTTCCCCCTTTTCAAGTTTTAAATAGCTATTTTCTATTCTTTCACTACTAAATTCTACCTTCTGCAAAAACCAACATAAATCCAGAATCTGCCTTGACCTAAATGCTGCTGCCATCCATTTCTGCTTTGCATGTTTGTCATATTTTTTGAAATGCCCAGGCTTTCAGTAAAGCATCATAGGAGTAAGTTCCATCAGCAATACATTTTAAATACATTACCTTTCCATTTCACTGATTTGTCTCATCTCATTACATAAAAGAACAAATAGAGCACTTCATTTACTACTTTTGTGCAAGTCATACTATGCTGTTGTATTTCTCCCTAAGTAATACCAAGCTCTTATTTTTCCTTCTGTAGAAGTCATCCCAGACATCTATTTCCAGGACCTGATTTTGAGTTTTCTATTTCTGCTATGTGCTATGGCAGCTGAAGTAAGCAAAAGTATATTTTAAGAGAGGGTACAACAATGATTTATGGAGTGGCATCTCAGTGTTTCCAATATTTTTCTCCTATTCTTTTTGCATCCTAAGACTGTATTCCCCCCTCCCATGAAAGTTTATGCTCTATATGCATTGTGCTGTCTCTGTAGTTCTTTTACTAACTTGAAAAGGCTTTGGTTTACCACAAGAAAATATTTCAAAAATGGTTTAGTAGGCATTGAAGTCCTCAAAATTTAAACAAAGATACTCAGAAATTAGTTTTAAGTGGCATACAACATGGACAAATTTGTCTAGGAAGAAGCTTTTCTGAGAAAGTTTTATCAATTGATATTTTACATTGCTTACTAGAGGCATCATGTGCTTATAACATCTTGGAAAGCAGTTGGTACGGCAGCCAGGTGCTTCAACAGCATCTGATGTCAAGTGCAATCTCTTACTATTCCTTTGTGTAGTAGGGTAACTTTTGATTAATATAGATTCCTTTATTAAATTTAGCTTGAAGTATTTGATAAACAAATTATTAAAACATATACTGTTAGAAGTTCTTTTTCTTCCACAGTACCAAACTTTAGCCCTGCACACCAGGCTTGATCTTTGACATGGTGTCTCACAACGCACTGCAGCTTTCCCCAGTAAGTTAAGGGGGCACAGCACACAACCTCACGATCCTTTAGCTTTGAGAACTGAGTGCATAACTGAGTCAAAGCACTTCCATTGAGATCACCCAGAACAAAGCTATAGCATTAGTACCAGCTTCAATAACATCAAACAAGCAATTTTTTTCCTACCAATTTATTCCTTGGGCCTCCTACATCACCACTTGCTACAAACACTTCCAGGAGGAACACACACACCCCCCAACACACAAAGCAGAGATTAGCATACAACTTCTATAGGTAGTCATAATGTTAGAAACAAACATACCAGCTGTCCTGAAAAAGCTATCTGTAAATTAGTAGCTATAAGATTCTAGAAATGAAAAAAAAAACCCACCCAAGTCCTATTCAAGTCCTTTGCACCTTACCTTGTTCAAAGATGACCAGAAGCCATCACAACCTTTCCAACCTTCAGCAACACCAACAGACTAACCTTAACATGCTCATTTAAGCTTTCAGTTAACAATCACCATCACTGGCCTTAATTGAGTAAATTTGTGAGTCTCAAACAGAAGAATCATTCACACCTAATTATCTCCTCATTCCTGAAAGCTGGGTCTCAAGTGAGGAGAAGTTTGAAAAGAAGTTGGGTTGAAAAAAAAATAAATGTATGTAATGATACTCACACTTTTGTTATTCAGAAATGGAGAATTCCATCAATACTGCATTTTTATATTCTGAAAAATACATTTGTACACTGAATTTTTAGACTTACATTTTAGAAGTAACAGTGTAGTGTTGAGATTACATAGGATTTGAAGAATGCCTCTTTTTAGAAGGCTAATACTCCCTTTAAAAAGGGAAACTAGAAGCAGAATGTAGCACCTGAGAAAGATATAGGTGGATAAAGCCTCAAGAAATAAATTAAGCAGAGCAAATCCACTGTCATTCTTGGATATCTGGAGTGGAATTTTTGATGTTTTCTCAGTAGAACATACTTTTAATTTTATTTTAAAGAGTGTGTATTTTATACGGAAAGAATCCAAACCTATAAATAAATAGGTATCTTAGAATAACACACCAAGGCTTCACATTCAGACAAGCTATCTAACTCATGCTGTTTGTACCTGTCCTCAGCCCACTCTCTCCCTAGCCCACATACATGTGTTTTTCTAGGTATGGGTTGACTAAATTTTTATATAGCACGTAGGCAGTTACGTATGTGATTAACAGTGTTGCGAGAAACGAGTTCATTCTGATTAATGAAACTTTTCCACTGTAATTTGCTAAGTGAGAATAAAAGAAAACAGAAAATGATTGTAACCTGTCTGCGTCTGAGCTAAGCTATGCCAGCAGGGGCTGAAATGCAGTAGTCTGCACTTCTGTAGATGTCCTATCTTCTCTTCTCTTGGGACCACAGTCATCCTTCATGGCTGATAAAGGTGAGGTCGACTCCACTGCTTCCAGGAATGGAGGCTGAAGCTAGACACAAATTTCAACAAAGTGAAAGTCGATCTGGTGAAGCATCTCAAAGAGAGGTGGTAATCTTAAAGTACTTACTGCTGCTGTCCTCTCTACTGGATACCACCTCTGAAGGTTTTCTAGTTCCCCAGAAACTCATATTTCAAGTGTGTTTAAAGCCTTGATGTGTTGACCACATGGTTCAAGATAGTATGTCCTTTGCTGCTCTTCCTCCTCTCCATCCTTGCTGTGATTATTGTCTCTTTCACCTTAGCAGAGGCAACAGAGGGGACACCCCCACCATTTCAGCCTGAGGTCTCCTGGTTTAGCTTAAACTGCAGCTGACAGGGTGGTCAGCTAAGCTGATGAATTTTGCACTGAAGCGAGCAGCCAGCCTAGTCTGCCAACTCTGCTGTGGGTCTCTGACCTCCAGGGAGGGGCTGTGACTTAGATCCCTCCAGCCAGAGTCACTGGGGAATAGATGTCAAAGCCCTTCATGAGCTGGAAGTGTCATGTGTCTGGCTCCAGCAGCGCTTCCTGTCTATTGGTTTTGGATGGGTGCATTTATCTAAACAAGCTCCTTCTCCCTTGGTTTTTTGTTTTGGTTTGTTTTTTGATTTTTTGTTTGTTTGTTTGTTTGCTTGTTGTTTTGGTATTTACAGAGAAAAGGATCAAATTCCTCCAGCATCATTTCTCTGTACCCAATACTAGTTATAGACTGAACATGGAATAGTAAACTTGTGCTTTCTCATACCAAGTTCTCACCCTCACTCACTGTTTTATCTCAGCCTTGTGGGGACATCTCAGATATGCTCACATGGAGCTGTGAGATCTTTTTGTTTCCTTTCCCCAGTCCCTTCATCAACTGTGTTGTTTTAAATCCAGCCTTAAGTTGCTGTAAGCTATAACCCTGCCTGTCCTACCCATGGCAGAATATAATGTCTCACTAGCTGCAGAAACAATCTCCCATCTTTCTTCTGGACATCTTGCTAACGACTGTCAAAATTGTTTTGTAGCCCTCTCTCCTGCCAAGTCTCTTTCAAATTCAGGCAATGACTTACATTGTTTATTCTTTGAGAGGGCCAAAGGCTATCCACAAGTCCTTCTTTTCTGCAACACCAAAAGCTTCCTGAGGCAGCTTGGGATGCCTGTTTTGTGCACTTGCAATTTACTCCTACTGGACCATTCTTATCGGCACTGACTGTTGTGCAACCAGACTGCTGGAACCCACAGCAGCCCATCCCCAGAGATGCTATGGCCATGTACCACGGGCATCCTTCACCATGGGTCATGTCAGATGGCATCTGAGATGCATGGTATCTGTTCAAGACATTCAGAAGAGCACCTTTCTTATGGTGCAGGAGCCCCAGAACCTGGGTGACTTCCAGTTCCACACCCAGCACTGCAACCGGATAGCTTTATTTAAAGCACAAACTTGCATTTTTAAGGCATACCATAAAAAGTCTTTTCACTTTAAGACAAAATTATAATGTTTCTTCTCTACCTGCTTGGTCTTCTCCTGTTTTTCCTCATAAAATGGAATTTTTAATGGAGGCAGTAGTGGTTTATGCTCCCAAGGTGGCCCTGTCTCACTCCCTCAGGAAGGCTGAGCTATGATTGTGCATGACCTCTCTGTGCTGACCTCACTGTGCTGTTATTTACTTGAGGCAGGCAACACAAGAAAATGTTTCCTTCCTCATTTTCACTACTTTTACCTAAAACAGATTTTTGCAGTAAAGGATTCACGTCTCTTTTTTTGTATACAATATACCAGTACAACTATTTTAGGATTGCATTCTTAGATATTTCAGAAATTATGCTTTAGTCTGGGAGTTTCTGATGAAGTTCATTAGTTAACAGTCTAGAAATCTAACCTAAGGGGTTTGTATATTCAATTTTATTAAAGCCATCAGTATTTGGGCAACTCAGGATTACTGTGATTGGCAGTTCAAAAATACAATGATCTTTTGTGTCTAGTGCATGTTATGCCGGAGAATATTTAAATCAATAATAATGCTATCAAATCTGAAATCAAATGCAAAATAATTCCCTGAGCTTCCCATGTATAATGACATTTGCTCTTTTGATGAATTGCTAATGTATTCTTGGACTGAAGAGCTGGCAACCCAGCCAGCTCCACTATATAAATGGCAGAGCAGAGAGAGCGGGATCATATTTACCACTATTTACTGCTAACAAACCATGCACCTTTCAACACATTCTCTCTCTACTATGAATTATTCCAGTTCTGAAAAAAACAACATCTAAATAAACTTTAAGACTAGTCTTTTACAAAATTACTGTTTTCTTCAAGGAAATGTTAGCTTGCTCTGTTTGTTTTGAAGTGACAGTATCAAATTGAAACATTATCTTTTTAAAAAGGAAAAAAATGTTTTCAGCTATGGTGCCTGCATAATCCTCCCAGCAATTTCCATGTGTCTAAATGTAAACCATTTTTTTCTCTGTGTTCATTTCTCTTTTGTTCTTTTCTGACACACCATGCAAGAGAAGCAGCCTGACTAACCTCCAGGCAGACCCGTGCTGGCAGCAGTGAAATGAACTGTCCTATGTAGAGATGATGAAGCGGGGAGAAAACAGAGAAAAAATTCCTCTAATCTTTTAATTTTATACAGGTAGTGATTGGGGGGGTGGGGTGGCATTGTCTTTACCAATAATTGGCTGAATTTCTCACATATAAGCAAGTACAGATAAATCTGAGAGGTATTTTTCTTTGTTTAGTAATATCAACATAAGGACCAAAAAAAAAAGTGCACTGAATTTGATCTTTATTACCGTGAATTATAAATTTTGTCAGCAATGAAAAAGAATACTAGTTTTGAGATTTTCTTTTTCTAAGCACACTGATGTGCTATGATTTCTTTCCATAGTGGATTCATAAAGATTTTAAAAGCATGAAGTAGTTCTGATGCCCAAAGGACTCTGGCTTTGCTGGAAGATGACAGCTATGAGACTGTACAGAAAACTTTATATTAGTGTGGGCTCTAGTAGTTTTTAACAGATGCATCTTTTTATCTTGAGATTGGAAAATAATATTAATTCTTTAATTTACTATGCTCACCATGATAATTAAAATAATCAAATGCTCTACATTGTATTTGACACATGTACATATAGCTATATTTAATACACATGGTGTGGAAAGATTTGAAATTTTTTCGAGCCCTTTTCCAAAAACAAATACTTTTCCCCATATTTACTTACTGGTTCTTCTTCTTGAGCTTTCCATTTAGACTTACTTATCTACCAGATATTACAATAATATCATACTGCAGTTACTTAGAGAAATGAAGAGGGAAAAAAAAAAAAATGCATTTCAAAACCAGAAACATACTTTCTGGCTTTGTGCATTTTCTAATGAATATGATTTTTCTAATTAATATGGTTTATTCCTTATGAGTGATTGAATGTGTGTGACTAAAAAAATAACAGAAACCTTATGAGGTAGAATATAATCCTTACAGAAAGAAGTTAGCAATTCAAGTAATACCTTGCTTTTAACTAATTAAAGTTAGGATTTCCTGAAATTTCTGATTTCAATCTTATGACTGAATTGCAGCATCAGTGGGTGTCGAGAAATTTCTCTGTTTTTTCCAGTTCTTGCTAGATTACAGACTGTTTCAGCAAACCACACAGTATTTCCCCATATCCCCATTATGAGTGCCTCTAGTGGGTTTCTCATGGTTGCTTTATGGCTCTGTCTCTATAGTGCTAAATGGATGTATACAATATCTGACATAATAACACTTCACTGTCAACTGAAACTTCCCAGCAGAAAAGCAGAAATTGTGAATAAGAGTAATCATGATTAGCTATATGGAAATGGCATCCATTTGAGAGGAAAACAGTGATCTGGGCTACACTGCAATGAAAGGCAAGGTCCCCAGGGGAATGGAGATCTCTTTTCATGTACAGTGGAACATTAAGTAGGATACTTTTCATCTGTAGATTAAGGGGTAAAATCACACCAGGTGTAGGAAAAAGGTCTTTCTTTAACTGAATCTCTGATACTTGACACACCTACATCTTACTACCTTCTCAAATAATCTCAGCACCAGAAGAGTGAGGGGAGTAGCCCCTTTATATCCCACAGATAACAGGGACATCAAACCTGGTGGTGGGGTTGCAGCTGCTTTGCTGGGTGAAGACAGGCTCCAGCGGTGTCTTGTCCTGAGCTTGGGTCACTCAGGAAAGGCAGAGCAATGGATTTGGAGTTGATGCTCCACCAAGTTGCATGTTTGCTACATCCCTGTTGAGGCTCACACTTCTACTTTTGCTGTTGAAGCTCTCTAATATTCAGGTATTTTACAAGCTTAACTCTGAAGGTTTGGGTGCAACTGTGTGGCTAATACCTGCAGTCAAAGACACTCTACATTAATCCAGCTGCAGTTACCTTTGGTGTTTCTGTTTTACTACCACTGAATTCCACAAACAATGCTTAAAAATCCTCAGCTGAGTGATGTACAGTTTCCAAAACATCTATTAAAAAGTGTGTTAGTCTGTCAAGAGGAACAAGTGCAGGTTTTCTTCTTCATGATCATCACAGTCTTTAACTTGACCAGTAAGCAGAAAATGTGGGT
This sequence comes from Ceryle rudis, assembly GCA_033439905.1. Taxonomy (NCBI): domain Eukaryota; kingdom Metazoa; phylum Chordata; class Aves; order Coraciiformes; family Cerylidae; genus Ceryle; species Ceryle rudis. The sequence continues at coordinate 22,215 of JAAGNO010020411.1, forward strand.
GGCAGTGCCCCAGCAAGCCCCCTGTGCCAGCCACCTGGCCGGTAGCACACACAGCCAGTTTATCTTCCATTCATTCCTTTTCCATGCGGGAGCCATGGGGACATGTGGAAGTTAGGTGATTTCTTCTTTTGCTTCCCTGCTTTCTCCGTTGCTCCAGAGCCCTGCATGCACAGAATTAGGCTCTTTGCTTATGTAAATTGCCAAGCTCAAAATATCCCAAGTTGTGTGTCCCCATTAAAGCCTGCACTACGCACTGCTGCCACGCTCCTACCACAGAATGAGAGCCAATTTATTCCCAAACACAGCAAGCATAAATTTTATCAGGGTGTTGGACCACATAAGAGAATTCTTCACTGACAAATTCTGTTTCCATTCCTCCCATTGATTCTTTGTTTCAAAGGACCCATTATCTCTCCCATTTTCTATACCATTCCCCAAAAGGTCATATTACTGTTTCTCGAACTTTTTGAGGAAAAAAATAAAACTGTCGTTCTCTTTTTTTTTGAGATCTGAAAAAAGAATATTTTCACAGCTGTTGGTGAGAAGGTTAAGAGTATGCTAGCAGCTCCAATGATTAGCACAATCTGCTTCTGTATGCTTGTTTGAGGAGAGCTTGTATACCATCCTGCACACTTCTCCAATTCTCATTGCAGAGCTTGTCAGAATCCAGGAAAACTTTGAGAACTGTGAGAAAAGAAGCTTGATGTCAAAGCAGTTTTGCTGATAATAATCAGTCTGGTTTGCCGCTGGTGCTGCTGTAGCTTTAGGTGGCTAGTAAATAATAGATATATTTGTACTGCATGTGTTAGCTGCTGTTTCGCATATGAGGAACACAGTCATACTGGCTTTTAGCTTTTTGTAATGAATTATCAAAACCAACTTTTTTTAACAGAAAAGCTTCATCGGTCTTCATTTCAGGTGTCTAAACATTATATCAACTATTAATTGAAAGGTTGTCTACACATCTGAGCATTTAGGTTATGAACAGGTCTATGATGCACACTTGCATTTGCATGTTCATAGCATTAAGCCCCCTTAGTTATTACTATCTCTGAACAGAGGTACTAGGTAAGAAAGGGGAGAGCGGAGAGCAGCCTCACTCACTGTGCCCCTGCCACCTTGTGCTCTTGTGCCAGGGCTGATGACAGGCTGTGGGAAGCAGCAGAGCAGGAGCCTGCAAGCAGGAGCCAGCACCCATGCAAGTGTGCATACAGCCCTCGCAAGCCCCACCAAATCCACAGGTGACCATACCACAGGAGGTTTAACCTATTTCTGAGCAGTCACTTAAAACGCTCTGGCAACATTTCTTTCTCACCACTTCTGACATGGTGCCTTTTCTGAATGTCTCTTCCCCAACCATCAGTGTCATTCTCCATGGCAGGTTCTGTGTAAGATTTAAACATGAATCTAAACCCTAGTGTAAAGCCGGCACTCTCCTGAGAGGGAGATGAAGCAGCTGCCAACTGTTCAGTGCCAACTGCTGTGGGCATCAAGCAGCTCACTGTGTCTTCCTCGGAAACGCCGGCATGCACTTAAAATACCCAACCATTCTCACTGGAGACCGTATCAGTCAGACATTAGATATTCATCTTTCATTCCTGCCTATTACTAATTGATAGCTGAAGTCTTTAGCATGCATCATATCTCATTGCACATCAGAGCTGTAACTAAGTTGAAAATACAGATTCCTTAGAGCTAAAAATTTGAATGAAGCAACTTTATAGATCTTAGTTTTACACAACACTGTCTTTTATGCAATAATTACTGTTCTCCGGCTGTTCAGGTCTACACTCTTCTCTGATTTGCACGAATTAGATCCAGACTAATATCAGTGGCTTTAGCAGAATTAGTACAGGTTTGCTCTCATTTTCTGTCAACATTAGTATTTTTCAGAAACTGCTGATGATCCCAGTGATCTAGGCCCCAAAACGTTAAGGATTATTGAAGTATTTAGACAAAATTAGAGTTTTACGAAGGCCAGAGAGATAGGAAAACAGGGATCAGGTGAGTTTTGTGCTTCTTGTCCTTCCTTCTGCACTTTGCACCTAGCCCAGGATTGGTATTGGAGTTCTCATCTAGAGAAGCAAGGCATTCTTCACATTTCTCACTGACTTCCCCTAATTAATAAATGATTTCTAATTGAGGAAGTTGTAAAAAGAAAAAAATCTAGACAATTTGAATATCTTTTCCAGCTAAACTGAGCTACAGGGCAGACTGCATGCCCCAAGGAAGTTGAAAGCATGCTTCCAGTTTTATTGCCTAATTTTGTACCTTTCTCTCTAAAAGAAAATGCAGAAAATTCACTTAAAATGTTGATCCATCTGAACTTTAAGTTGACATCTTCATGAACTTGTTACCTGAAGTTTTAGGTCAGCTTCCTGACTGCTGAATATACTTTAACATTTGTAATCTTATCTTTTTCTTAGCCTTTTTGCTCTTGCCAGATTTCAGCAGTTTTACAATAGCATATAGAAGCAAACAAGAAAAAGAAAACACCATTTTTTTTCTGTTATTAATCAAGGGAAAGCTAAGAAGGACAGGAAATGAGAAGTTAAAAAAAAAAAAAAAAACACAACAAAGAGAATGAAAAAGAAACTCGAGCAAAAGAGCAAGCAGTGTTATTTTTAGAATAGGCAGCTGCTTCTGACTGTTCACCTAAGGTAGTTTTATATTTCTCTGTAGGACTTGAATTCATTCCTCTCAAGACTTCTGTATTGATCTTTATTCTTTTCAGAGTTCCTGACCTTCCTCCTTTCCTGTCCCAGCCCAGCTGGTATGCTTTCATATGGCTCCTTGGCTAGCTTCTCAGCACTCGCATTTTACATTTCTGCAGGGATACCCTTAACATACTTAATCTACTCATTTATGCCATAGCAACTGAATTGGTTAGAGATAGTCTGTAGATCTGTTTTGGTGGTGGTGTTTTTTTTAAGAGAAGATCTTGTCTATTGAAATAAAAAGTTGGGTTGACTTTGCCACAGCTATAAACATCTCACAAAAAAAAAAAAAAAAAAAGTTGTAGTCTGTCTAGTGCTGCTATTCCTGACTTCTGTGCATCCCAATTTTTCTTTTATCTCCCTCTCCCCCCCAAAAAAAAAAACTAAACAACAAAAACATTGTGGTTTGTATCAACATTTTAAAAAACTTATAAACTAGATACAAAAAATACTAGTAGTGGAAATTTTCTTTCAAGTAAAATTTTAATTTTTTTCAGTTTGAAGTCCAGCTCAGAGCCCAAACTTTGAAATCTCAAACTCTTTCACAAGCTACAATTTCTGTCCTCTTCAAAGCATGACTGGAAACTGCCTGACCCCCCTTTCAGAGTCTGTTCCCATTCACTCCCTACAAGGGATGTTTCTGCACATCCTGTGCCTCTCTGTCCCCGTCACCATCTGAGAGCCCATCTGCCTGCCTTATGCCTCTGAGTGCAGAAGAGAAGATCCTGGAGGCTGTCTGAGGACAGTGCAGCTGCCGGGCTGCCTGGGGCAGCGGGACCCGGGTATGAACCGTGCTGCGGGCGTCAGGAGGCAGAAGGCACTCTTGCTGGTACTGACAAATGACAGCAGCTGCCAAGAAATCCAAAGGAAATGGCCAGGCATTGACGGTGAGAAAGGGAGGATAGGGGGAAGTAGGAGTCTTGCTTTCCAAGAATTGCCTCTTCTGTGGAATGGAGGACAAAAAAAAATTAATTTGGGAGTTGCTGATTCTTTCTTTGGCAAAGGGAAAGTGTAGGCCACTGTGGAAAAGGCAACAGGCACTCTTTCAACAGCTGAAAAATTAGGAAAATAATTTTTTTCTACTTCCACACTATGGAGAAGGAAAACATAGACGTGTTAAAGCATGGTAGAGGAAGTGAAAACAAGAGCTCTCTGTGGAAACACTGCAGAGAAGAGCAGAAAATAATTATTGAAGAAGAAAAATCTTCAATAAAATATATGTTAAGTTTTATTAGTCATGCTAGGGTACTTCTTGAACAACTATTCACACATTACTGTTCTGGTATTCACCTCTCCCTCTGACCCTATTAATTTTCTGGGGGTTTTTTTCCCCTTTCTTTTGCTATTGCTCCTCATCCTCTTCCTTTGTGAATAAGTGAGTTTATTATTAACAATTTATTTTCTTCTTGACATGTAACTGTTCAACTGCTACCTGTCAGACTTTTCTGTCCTTTGGCCAGCCCTACCTTTTTCATGTACCTGACATAATGTGCATAATGCATAGTTAAATGTAAGTGATGTATCTAACGACTCACTAGACAATTTCAATGTCATTTGAGAAAAAAAGTCATGATGAGTATTTTTTCACAGTCCCTAGGGAGCATCTGCCCAATCTCAACTAGTTTGAACTACTGCCAGGAAAAAGACAAGGAATTCCTCCCTCTCTCCCCCCCACCAATCATTTTGAAATGGCAGACAAGCTAAATAAATAAGCAGTATGAAGTAAATCTCATCTTTAAATATATCTGCTACTGAAAGTCAGTAAGAGTCACCTGTATTTGTTCCAAGAGGAGCTTATTTTCAGCCACATTTCTGCAGACATTTCTAACATTACTTTTAGCAGCTAGGATTTGTAAAAAGAAAAGCTGTGTAAAAGAAAAGATTGTTAGAAGTGAGTCTGAAAGATAGGTGCATTATTTTAATCCTTAGGAAAAACACTTTTGCTCCTATTTAAAAATACCATATAAACGTAACAGTGCACAGTTGTCTCCAGCCTGCCCACTGGGGAGCAAAACCTTCCTGCCTGCTTTTATTGCCCAGCATGAATGCGAAGGGAACGAGACCTTCAAAATTCACTCACTTTGTAAAATTTTTATGCGTTAGTTACTAATTCAGAGAAGGAAATGTATTGTCTCAAAAAATTGCATTACTTATCTTCATCTAGACTAAATGAGTAAAGTGGCACTAGGCTGACATACTGAGTATCAGCCTGTGGTTTTCAAAATGACATGTCCTTCTGATTAATAAAGGAGAGCTAAGTTTATGCTGCCTAAACTGAACCTGTGCCTGAACCCATCTCTTTCTCTGCCACTTAATGTTGACAGACCGCGATCGCTTGTTTGAGGCTTTGTGGTTAGAGGACTGGGTTTGCATGGCATTTTGTGTTGGGCTTGGTGGCTTGGGTTTTTTTTGGTCTCTGAGTGTATATATCCTTTTTGTTCTGCTTTGACATTGACGTTACGTTTTGCTTTAGTCTGAACACGTAGGAACAAACAACCCGATCTGCATAAAACGTTTGAGTCACCTTTCCTTCCTGAAATTAGTATTCTTCAAAACAAAGCAATATGTTTATATTGCATATAACAACCTAAGTGTGACAGCCAAAAAATGAGTACAGTAGGCACACCATTTGAAGCTGATTATATTAATTGCTATTCAGGTCATAGCTTAGATTAATTATTGTGTTTGTGTAGGATGTTCGTTAAGAGGTTTCCTGATTGCTGTTCAGAAGATTGATTACTTGTTACATTTACCTTGTGGTTTCTGTGGGGAAAGCATCTTTTAGGCTTCAACATTTGCAAACATACTGAGGCCAGGCAGGGCCACTGAGAAGTGAGTATACCTGCACCTGCCGCATTGAGAAGCCATGATATACGTCTGCTTTAATACCAAGCTAGAAAACAGAAGATGCATAAAACAGACATTTATTTTGGAGTGCCTGAGTCTAGAGGTAATAATATAACCTTAGGCACTAATGTACCTCTTGTAATTAGAGTAAGGGAAAAAGAAATTAAAAAGCACACAGAAAAATGCCAGTTGGCAGATTTGTGTAGATGAGGCAAATGATTTACAAAAGAGCCCACCTGAATTATTACTGGACCCATCATGTGATTTGTAAAAAATCCAAGTTTCAATGCCTTGAATCTCAATCTGACAACAGAGTGACCCAGACTTCATAGGCAAATGCGGTGAATTGCTTTGTTTCTCCTAGAAATTGATTGGTTTGAGGCAGAAGGGGGAAATGAGGCTTCCTGTGGAAGAATGCACAATGTTCCAGTTAGTATCTGAAAGATTTTACAGGTATTCTTATGCACATTAGCTTTAAAGAAATTCAAGAATAAATCCAAGTATAACTCAGAGTAGGAGACATCCTTAGAGCTGGTTGAGGATAAGGCAAATGTGAACTATGAGTATGTTCTTTTATCTCCTGTAGCCCTCTTGAAATATGTTAATTAACCAAGTGGACTCATATTTCCTGACCTGTTCTTCATTTTTTCTGTCCGAACACATGATCATAAACAGCTGTTTACTACAACAACACTGTGAGGTACTAAAAAGAAGACAAAAAAAAAAAAAGGTAAAACAAATCACGGTTGCTCTAAATATTTTTTAAAGATTGCCTTGCAAAATAGTGCATAATAATAGGGGTAAGGTATGAGACAATGTAATAGGTACAAAGTTTGTTCAGTCATAGAATTCATTTTCTTCTGCTGAGGGGATAATAAAGCAGAAAAAAAAAAGTTTACTTTAAAATTCAAAATAATCACTGGAGCTTGATAAAAGATCGTAGTGAGCATTCAAGATGATAGCATTCCCAACAGGAGCTTTGTTTCCTACGAGTTTTCCTAGTGGAGCCAGCAGCAGCTCCAGTCAGAAAGGGTTTAGAGGTCCTGAGTATATGAGGACCCTTTTCTTTTTAGCAGTTAATCTGAGATAAATTAAGTAGGGGTTACTAAATGTGGTGATAATGGGTATGATACAATAGCTCCAAACAGGTAGTTAACAAATTAATTTTGACCTGCCACTAAGTCTTTGCATCTAGCAAACAAAATTCTATGCAGTGATACCTGGTTTAATGCAGTAATTTGTGCATGTCAACACACTGGTCCATCCAGAAAGTAAAATGATATTAAACTTTCTCTCGTTTGAAAAAAATGTCGTAGAGGCACCAGGTAGACTTATTTGTCAAACTCTATAGGAGATTTACCTGCTAGGGTTGCCTAGTGCTAGAGAAATATGGTATCAGTGAACCAGACCACCACTTTATTTTTTTCAATGGAAATGTATAAACCTTCCATAGTGCATTTGCCACATCTCATATTTTTTCTTCTCTATATTCTCATGCATTTAGTTTTAAATACGGCACTTAAGTAAAATCACTTAATATAGCAAGCCATAAAAATAAACTATGGTCAGGTTTCATTAAGAGCCCACTTCTGGTTCATGAACATACACTCTTCATAAGAGCATCTTTAGACACTTGGAGAAAAAAAGGAAGGAAAAAGAGGAGATGCAAAGTTGCACTTCTGGCTGTTCTGCATAAAAAGTTCTTGCCCTGGTCTTTACCACTTGTTTTGTCATTTAGCATAATGTCCACTAGGATTTAGGAATGAGAGGAAATTAGGCAGTAGGGAAAATGACTTAATGTAATTCACTTTTTTGTAATCTAGCACTTTTTCATTCCATTTTCTTTACCCATCTTAAGACAGTGACCTTTTCTTTTCTTACGCTTTTCTTCTTGCTTGCAAAATTCCTCATTGTAGGTAGGCTGGTGCCTTCAGACCGGATACTCGATTCTTTGCCTCATTCACAGCAAAATGAAGCTGTTATTTTATGTGTATGAATGCAGTTATGCTATTTGGACTGTGTTAGCACATATTAAAAAAAAAAAAAGGTAGGAATAAGGAGCTCTGGGAACTGCAAGTAATGTGTGATCCTATTACCCCACACTTTCAGTGCTAATGTTAGCAACACAGGATGGAGTCTCACTAGCAAAGATGGGCATTTTTGTGTTGTAGTTATTCCTCAGCCTTCCCATGTGAGCATATCCACTGTGCCAGGACTAAGGATGAGTGAAATGCTGTGCATTTTGTTACTGAATATAATAGTTGTCCTTCTGAGGGTGTTAGCTCTTATAATAAAGAAATGGCAACCATGACTGAAATAGCAACTATGGTCAGAAACAGAGTTATGAGATTAGCACAAGTACTTCTTGCTATAATATCATGTTCTATTTCCTAAGGAAAAGGAAAGGAACCGTAGCCAAATATCTAAGAAAACAAAGAAGAGGGCTGAAAGGAAGAAAGGGGGAAAAGGTAGCTTTTAGGTAGAACCTTGCCTGGAAAGATGCTTAGCCAAGTGAATGGGTAAACTACCTCTGGGTGGTTTACTTATAATGACTGATAAGCAAGACCTTCTTCATACTCACAGCAAATAAGTAGGAGTGTGCATTTACAGCACACTTTTTCCATCATCAGTTTTCAAGAGGAACCTTCAGACTCACAGTATCACCTTATCTTTTAGGAAAGAAAGATCTGTCTGGGGGTTACTGAATTTATATTGAGGGTAATGCCCTGAAATAATCAAGGATTAAGGAGGAGGAAACCAGAAAGAAGTTGTCTTTTTTAAACTTCAGTAATTTCCCCCACACACTTTTTTTTTTTTTTCTGATCACCTCAGTTCTTCACACTCCTTTCCTGTTTCATACAATTATCACCTCTCTATTTCAGTTTTATCCGGTGTTGGGAACAGTTGTCACTAGCTTGTTTCAAAATGTATTTGTACTTTTTTTTTTTTTTTTTTCCTCTCTCCTTCCCTCCCTGTCTTTCTTTTTAGATAATTTTATTGACCAAGTACACACCTCAAAGTTTACCTGTAGAAATGCAGGAGTGAGGACCGCAGTGCCTTAGAGCTGGGCTCCTATAAGCAGGCACTCCCACGACACTCTGGTCACTGATCCCATTTATATATACAGCATCACATGTGATTCACGCAATCGTCTCAGATACAGTTGCAGTGACTTCAGGGAAGCTACTTTGGGGAGTAAAGGCTCTCATCTGTGAATAAAAAATTCACATTTTATTCTCTGGTCAGGAGTTTTGCAACAGCATGTGTCAGTAAATGCTTCCCGTGAAAAGTGTTGCCTGAGTGCTGCTCCTCTGTCCAAAGCTTTCCACTTCTGAAGCAGTTAACCATTCTGTGGCACTTTGACAAGTAAAAATTCCAGTAACGACACCAGCACCGGTTGGGATTGGTCAGGGAACCAAAACATAATTTACTTTACATATATCTGAATATCAAAATCTTCTTATTCTGAAGTCTTAATGCATTTTTCAGAGAAAATTGATTTTAAAGCATTGCAGGAAATGTTAATACATGTTCGAGGATTTAATTTCCTATTTTTTTGTCTACTGTAGCTTTAACAAAGTCACAAAAGTTACTCCAACTTTATCTTGACTTACACAGATTTCCCATAATGCTTTATTAATGATGACAATGTAGTCCAGATTTTCACAGGACTAAATAATAAATACATATATTTCCAGAGATTTTTTTTCAGCCACTATTGATACCATCCAGAAGGCTAAAGATGATCTACTCTCAAGCTCTGGTGTAGTTTAGGGATACAGCACAAAATCTGCTTTTTAACTAAAAACTAATGTAACTTATGCATTATGTTATGCAAGAGTGGAAAACCCACAAACTTGCTCTAAAACTCAAAAAGCAACTGTACTAAAGAAGGGAATTTTATTGTCCTTAAAAGTACTTGGTTTGCCTTGGATCACTGCAAAAATTAAGTCTTTCCCAGACCTTATTCATCTGCTCTACTAAAGTTTCAAAACCCAAAATAAATCCTTCCTGCGGCCTTCTCACCATTGACTTGACTTATATGGCTGCTGCCCTTTAAAGAAGTATTTTGAAAAAAACAAAGCATGAAGCCACTAAGGAGACTGATGCCTGAGGTGCTGCTTTTATGGATGAATGGTATATTTCTTACAAGATCACTCTCGCATTTAATTATTATTCTTGGTATTTCACCAGTAAAAAGAAGTTTCAGTTCCAAAGTCTAGCATATGCATGCATCATTACTGCCTGTTCTGCTAACGCCATGCAGGCAACATGCTGCAGCCTGCTCTCAAAGCAGCAGTTCTATTTGCAGAACTCTCTGTCTATTTGTAATTTAATTAAACTCACTTGGTGAATTATTTTAAATGTCATACTTTATAACTGGTGGGGTTTTTTTTTAAATGCAGATATAATAAGGAATAATTAATTTTACATAAAGTGAAGTCCAGTAATAAAATAATTCCAAACCATAAAACATAATGTGGGAGAGAAGTCCTCATCTGAGATGACTAGAGAGGTACATCACTTATCACAATAATGTCATTCTTTTAACCTTTACAGTTACTCACCGCTAAGCAATTGATTTTACTCACAATATCCACCATTGCACACAGTGTCCCTTCAGTATTTTTTTTCTACTATTTCTTGTGGGAGATTTTCATTTTCCAGACTCTTGCTGCCGTTTACGTAATTCACCATCTCGGAGCAAATCTGCTTCAATTTAAATCCATGCAAATATTCCAACAGTTCTTACTGGGAGTTAAGAGGAACATGTGCAGGACCCCATCTTTCCCAAATGCCAAAGTCTCAGCAGCAAATACAAAGGCCTAACCTTCTTGTTACTCCTTGCACTGCTTCCTGAAGTTTTCCTACTCCCAATTCACTCAGGAGCATAGTGTGTGACTGTTCTGCATCCCCTTCTCCAAGGCACAGTAACAAGTGAACACCAGAGCATTGATAAGACCAGTGCATGACAGCATGGCATCAACAATAAAACTGAGAATCAGATGTATCAAAATGCTGTCAAGATGGGGAATGGCTCATGGCAGAGGTTGTCTTCACTCATTTGGGCAATGCCCCTCAGCAGGCTATGGGATTGGATCACTCAGTGACATCCTACTGCAATACCAATGTGTAAACAAATGGGAATAATTAATACATTCAACAGCCCAGCAGAAAGCTTTTTTTTTCTTTCTGTTAAGCTTAAATCATTAATCTTTTTAAGGTAACTGAACTATAAACATTTTGCACAGACCCATGGTATTCAACACAGTTGGGTCTCGTGGACCCCCAAGTTAAGGTGAAAATGGTCTGGCAGTCTCATCAGCTGTGAATCAGAACAAAGAGCGGGATGAGAAACACTGAGTTTAGAATCCAACTTTGGCATATAATATGCTCTTTAATGGCAAATGTGGAGTATACAGTAGAAAATCAGAGTTTCAGCACCATTACTACATAACTTACCTTAAACTTTTCTTCAGGATGATGAACTTCATTATTGTATATAAGCTAGGCAGAACCTTCACAAAACTGCCTTGTCAGTCTATCTCCTGTAATTACATCAGCCCATGCCAGGTTTTGCCCTGCTAGCCTAGACTCAGCTGATAAAACCATGCATTTGTAGGCAGTATTGAAAAAATAACAAAATCTGATTCATGATGGTGACTGACAAAACATCAAGCATCTTAAATAAAGGTGCCCTGAAGGACTTACAGCCTGCAGTGTAATTTAATTAAGATATCAAAGTGATAGCAATTATATCATCTGTGACAGCTATTCTATTATAAAGCATTTCTTTAATTAACAAAAGGTGATACCTGAGAAAGCAGGCACAGCTATAAAACATGCTTGCCTTACACTTGGAGAAACAGAACTACTCTTCAGATTTACTCAAGTCACACATTTGATTACTGCCTTTAGGTGGGGTTGTGGCTGCTGCTCCCCAGTCCTGTGGGTTCCTCACAGCCCTGAGGCACTGCAGGGACCTCGTCCTCAGCCCAGCCCCACCTCCAAGGCTCCAGGAGCAGAGCAATGTAAAGGTCACTCAAACTAGTTTAAGTCACCTTCTTCCACAGACATCGGGGGAGAGCAGCTGACAGCAAAGCAGGCTAGCTTCAGAGAAGTGCAATGTATGCTGAGCTAAAAGCTGCTGGGAAGTGACAGGATGATCTGGGACCTCATAAGTACTGGAATACCTCCTGGAGCTTTTATTCAATTGCTATTCAGGTTTTGTTCACTAAGAACATCTGCTGGTTTCAGTGAATTCTTTACTAGGAATGATATTAATTGAATCTCAGGATAGAATTTGCCTCATTGAAAGGAACTTCAGAGAATTTTAAACCATAAAGTTCTAATAAAATATTTTCTGTGGCATAAGGTTATTTTATAACATAATGAATATTTAAATCTCTCTTCATATATTCAACATACAGTTTAAAATGTTTTCTTCTTATGTACTTGCAGATACTAAGGAAAAAAAAAAAATCACAAGTTCCTATTTTTGAGCATCATAGCCAGAAGTTTGGCATCAGCCGAGTTTCCATTCATCCACAAATATACAGATAGTTTCCCCAGGTTTTGGGAATACAGGACCCTACAAGAAAATGCTATGTCAGAGTTAAGACTTAAATATTTTTGGAAACTTAAATATTTTATTGTAACTCTAAGTTTCCAACTCTTACAGCTGCAAAATAATGCTTACAAAATTAAGTCTAGAAAAGCAGTCTAAGAAATATTAGAGCTTTAGAAGGAACTTTACTGGGCATAATGTTAGATGAAGGAATTGATTTTATAATCTAAAGCTAGTCAGTACTGTGTTCCAAAATATATACAGATAAGTACAGAGATATAAGTGGTGATAGTCAGAAATGTTTGCAAGGAGATAAACAGCAGATTTTTTTTTTTTTCTTTAAATTGCTTCTATGACAAAGACAAGTACCTCTCAGCTTGCTTGTCAAAGAAATTACACTAATAAATAATTTAAATAACCTTAGTATAGCACTATGAATTAAAAAAAAAAAATCGAAGATAATTTACCAGGCTTGCTTTCTTATGTACAATTTAATTGTTGGACAACTTTTTAAACTGGCAAGTGTCCACATAAAGTATAATGTAAATAATGTATTCAAATGCTATATAACAAAATTCACAAAAATAATTACAAATCCATTTAAGATTATCTAAAGCCCTACGATGACTTAAATTGTTAGCTAAAATTTTCCATTGATTTCACCTCAGCACTTTCAGTAAATGTCCAAAGTTTAAGAGAAATGAAATCGAAAAAATCTTAAGTGCATAAATCTTTTGAAGTTACTTTTCTTTTTTCTTTCTTTTTTTTTTTTTTGCATTAACATATCACAGATGGCCATGTTGAACAGGATTATTTTGTATGCTAAACACATGGTTATAAACAAAGCTATGCCACTTCTTATCCTTGAAACACTTCATTAGGGCCTGAAAATACAGAAATACTCTTCAAAGAAAGAGGCATACAGGTTAGTTTGTAGCATAGCGCAGCCCTTAATTTTGTGTTGGAGGGAAGAATACCTCTCCTTCTCTCAGTACTTTTATTTTTGCACCCATACAAATAGTGATTCATTTTATAGACAGCTATTTTTAATTCTAATAAGTGCACTTCATATAGCTCCTTTAGTACAAAGTGGGACCTAAAACTCCTTTTAAAGATAATTGCTGAATGGCACTAAATTGTTTAAATTACAGAGTAACTGCCGGAATAGAGAGGCATATCTGTCATTGTTGCAAGGCTACCTCATGCCTTTCTGGCTTCAGGTGCTGCCTTATCCAGCCACAAGAGCATCTTACACCAGAAGCCCATCCAGGCGTTAGAGAGATGATGCTGCTGTCATGCCCTCTCACTGAGGCAGGAGATGGAGCTGGGCTATCCTGGTACTCTTGCCCCTGGGAATCCCTAACCTCTGGGCTGTACAGCCAGATACTGGTGGCTGTTGCAAGCTTTTTGACCTTTCCTATACCACTTCAAGAAGCAGATACCATTAGAAAGTAGTCCTACAGTCAATTGGCACATCATTAAACAGCATTTTTGCTCAAAAATTGTTGAACAGATAGACAGGCTGGGATAAGGAAGTGTAATTTTTCAGATTTCAAATGGCATTAGTTAATTGCATTACTTTATCCAAGGTGTTTCTCTTTATCATGTCTTCTATAAGACAAGCCTGTGATGGGTAGAACTGATAGGGAACATAATATGCTGTAATTTATTACTTCCCAGGGTGGTACAGTGGAAAGGAGCATATTTAATGCTTCTCTTATCAACGTACTCTGTAATAAATTGAAATGTATTAGGATAAAAGGAATCTCTGTCCTTAAACTTTACCTTCAGGCATCCCAGCAGGCAATTCTAGAAAGTCTATTTTTTCTACTATAGAAAAATTATTTTCGGGTTTTTTCTTGTGAGAAGCTTCCCCACCTAATACTTACCAAAAGTCAAATATTTTTAAGGGTATGTTCATGAGTTGCAATTGTCTCATCCTGGCATACACACCCCAGCTTAATCTCGGTAGAGGGTTAACAGCACAAGTAAAGACTTGACACCACAACATCCATGTAACATCAAAATGTCAAGGACCACTACACAGCCCAGGCTGCTCTTCTCTTACAAATGGGGTTGCCTGAGCTAGCCCAATTAACATGCCAACAACTACCCCTTGTTACATGCAGAGGTTCAAAGAAGAATGTCAATTTGTGGCAGTCTTACCACAGCTCTGTGGTGAAGAAAGATTCTTCATCTCCAGAATTTAAGTACTTTACAATCAACTCAGTAGGCAAGTTTGGCTCAGTTCAAGGGAGTTTGCATGCTGCATATCTGACACATTAACTGAAAGTATTACATATATTACTATAAGCCTTTCTTGCACTTAAGAGATGCTCTTGTTTTATTTCAGGTAGAAGATTCTTGGGAGGTACTCTGTGTCATCTAGAACCGTAACTGAGACCAAGAAATATTTTGAGGGACTTGTTTTATCCCAAATTCCCATTGCTCTGAGTCTCTCACCTGAGGCAGCAGAGCCTAAGAGGCAGCAGCAGGCATCATGCAGGCATTACGCCACTGCCTTCTGCATGGGACAGAGAAGCAGCTGCTTTCCTTTCCCCTGCCCTGCCATCCTGCCAGTTGGGAATCTCTATATTTCAACATGGTGTGATGAAATCAGTTTTGAAAAATAACAGGTTGTTAGGAGTCAGTGCAGCTACATACCATGCCCAAACTGTAAATTTGCAGATAACAGTCCTAGTACAACTTTTATAAAGTGATTGTATATTCTCAGTTATTATTATGGATATATGTAACAAAATTACATAATCTCCAGCAAAGAACTGAACAAATTACTAGTTTATCACAAAGTTTGCAACCCTTCCTCAAAAGATACTGTATGCTTTTTCTGATTGAATTACTTATATTGGTGGATTATCTTAATGTGGATTTGACAAGTATCTTTGTTCTCTCTTTCAAAGCACTACGCGCCATAATCTGAATGTGCAGAGACGTTACACAATTCATGGTGAATGCTAATAAGACATCCCATCACTGTATAATAAAATTTAACATTTAATTTTGTTTCTATAACAATTCTGTGGTACGTAGGCATACACTGTGATTCATTAAACGTATTTATTTTATCATCCTGACAAACACAAATGAAGGGAAAACAATATAGCCAACCTTTTAAGAGAAATAAGGTGAAATTTTATTTCACTTACAATTGTCATTTTTGTTTATGTTCCTTTTCATTCTTTCTTTAAGTGGTTTGCATATATACAAGGGTCCTCCGAGCCTGGGAATTCTGTAACAAAAAAAAATGGTCAAATATAGCAGAAAAGAGTGCAGATTCTCTAGCAGTAGCAAGACAGATTTTTTTTTATATATTAAAAGCAGTGTTTCTGCATAACATCAGCAATTCTAATTGTGGTGTTTGACATTCAGTGCTAATCCATCGGCTCTAAAGCTTATTAAAAATGGCAGCAGACACATTGATAATACAGAAGCAGGTCAGAAATTGTCAAAAACAATACTGACATTAAGAATCGGAAATAAAATTACAGTTATTGTGGAAATACAATTTTGCATGAAACCACGGGCACAGAATCAATAACACAGTCAAGGGGGATGAACAGTGCCTACAGATGCAGACAGTCCCAGAAGCACAGCTCAGATCCCCAACAAGAAAAGAATTTCTTCTCTCTCTTTAGTCCCTTTTATTTGTTGTCTGGCTCTGCAGCTTCTTTTCTCTATGGTATTAGCCATAGAATTAATACAAAGACACACAAAAAAAAATTTCTCTTTGAAAAAACAGCCTGTGGGGCAAAGGAAAAGGGTCTGTTCCTGGCTTAGCCACCACTTGTCTGAGCCCTAATTATTTCACCTCTATCTGATCTCCCTCATCTGTTAACTTTGTGGGCAGCTCAACATACCTGCTTGTAAATTTGGAGATTTACAGCTAAAAGGTAATATACAAAACATCACATAAACATGCAATATTACATAAACATGTATTGACAAAGTTTTCTTACAGCTTTAAGCGACAGTTTTGCTATCCTTATTCATAGCAAGTACACTACATTACCACAGCCTATTACATGGGTATCCTATTAAAATTGCTGTGATAATATGTGAAAGAAGGGACTAATCACAGTTGGGGAAGACAACCTGCCTTGGTTTAGCAAAGCTCTCTGCTTTCAATGATAACAAAGTAAAAGATTGTTTAGATTCAGGGAATTAAATGTTTATTGAATTGCACTCAGTGTTTCTCTCATTGTGATGATTAGTAAAACATCAACTTATTTTGGTAATGCTCTCATGAATATACACATTACTTGGTTTAGCCTGCATAAGCATTTGATTAGAACATCTCTCCTAAGATGATGACTTTCTTTTGGTAAAAATAAAGTGAAATTTGAGATATTTTTTTTTCAAACTGTTTTGCATCACACTTGACAAAAGTACTTAACTATTGCTGCTACTTAGGAATCCTCTCGAGCAGTCTTAAAAGTCTCCCACAGAGGAAGCAGGAATCACCCCAGGAAAACTATTAAAGCTGACAGTGGTTTTTCACAGGCAACCATTAATGAATACCATGGAGGATTTGGTGTCCTTCTGCTCATTGTCTTGCCATAATTCATACTCAATGTCCCGCGGATTATGCGGAATGATTGTAGCTGTTGTAGCTGCACATTTAGGCAAAAAGATAGCATCCTTTAAGTTGGTGGAAATTATAAGCAGGAAATAAATAGTAAGATCAGTTTCCTGAGGGTGAATACTTAAACAAGGACTCTGTCTTTACAAAGCCAGTTAGGTTTAAGAAAATAGTTTTGTATAAACCTTTTGTCAATTGGGATAGTTTGATACAATGCATTTTGGCATCTCAATCTTCACCATGATAGTTTGCCAGTATTCAGAGTAAAATAAGACCCTATAATCACAGTGAGATAACATACCTTCCATCAGACACTGCCGTGCTTCCCAGGTGTAGCATATTCCACAGTTCCACTTTTAGGAAAGAATAAAATTTTCAGGTGAAGAAAATTAAAAAATCTGAAGCATGCTTACACATACCTATACAAACACTGTACAACAGAGTAGGAAAACCAGAATTCTTAATATCTGGATTTAGATTGCAATGATTGCAACAGCATACCCTCAGTGCAGACCCTGATAGCATTTGCAAGTGCTAAGTCTACATCTGTAGGAAAGGAAATAGTTTTATTTGTTGTCCTAAATCCTGCTATCTTTTCTGAACATAAAATCGTAGTGAAAACTTTGGGTGACAAATGTAGTGAAAATCATTTTTTTGGGACAGAACTGATTGCGCCCAAGTCCAGTATACATTCACAAACACAGAATCATCTTTTAAATCCTCATTCACAATTTAGGGTGCATTTCCCTGTTGCCCAGTCAGTCACTCTACACTGTTTTACTTCCGTCTCCAGCTGTGGCATCCTTTCTGGCAGTAGCAGCACTCATCTGGCCAAGCAGTGCATCAGATCAGAGACTTGATTCAATGGAAGACTAAGACTGGCAAAAAAAAAAAAGAACTTGTTTTCCAGATACATCAGCCCTCTCTCCAGCTCACCACACAACAGCGCAATTGCTAGGCACAAAGGTGGGATCTCCCAAGTTTGCAGGAAATTTGTCCTTAGAGAGAATCTGCCAGTTCAGAGACCATCAGCTCCCCAGCAGGAGTGCAAGGGGAAGCAGGGAGAGGGCTGAAGAAGAAGCGCACTGACTGTGGAATGATGCATGCTTGAGCCAGGGCTGAGCCCATAGCAAAGGTGCAGCTCTGACACAAAGAGATTTTCCATTGAATCCACTGTCCACTGGAAGTTAATGAACTGGAAAGGCAGCACAACAGGATTTCTTAGGTTTTGGGTTGGTTTTGGTTTGTTTGTTTGTTTTGGGGTTTGTTTGTTTGTTTAGGGTTTTTTTCCAGTTTTGTCAGAGCCCCCCTCCAAACTCAGAAGAGTTAAGTTTGTGCTGTTTTTAAGAGTAGCCTCATTCGAATTTATTGTAAAATGAGCTTTAGTGACTGGAAGCCCATGGTCTGTTTTGCTATGCTACAAGGAAAAGCCAGCAAGAGAGCAGGCAGCTGAGTGGCAGCAGCAGGACAGGAACCCTCTGTGCACCGCATGCCCACCCTTATAAATGTGGCATTCAGGTCACCAATTTAAAAATGTACGATAATCCTCTGTAACCAGAATTTGAGCTTCACTGAAACTGGAAATTCCCAAATTATTAACCACTAATTATAAAGCTTATTGCCTATCCCATTGTCCAGTCAGCCAAGCCTAACAGGTAACAAGCTATTGTACAAACCACATGTTTAAGTGCTGATGTTGTTTTTACATACTCCTATTGGGACATTAGCATTTTGGACTCCCACTAGCTAGTTTGAACCTGCACAGAAGTCAATAATATAGAGGTTAAGTGGATATAATATTTAAAAAGCTTTTTCTTCATGTTATTTGGTTTATAGTAACTGCCTGTACTAATGTGGACTTCTTTTATTACTCTGTACTGAAATACAGTAGTAATAAATTTTAAAAGCTTTGTTTGTTTAGGAATAGTTTGTTATTTTACACTGTACATTTTTGTATGTGCTTATATAAAATATTTCTGAAGTTTAAATCAAATATAGCAGTTTCCAAATATTTGGACACTGTAGAACATGTGTGTGTGTGCTGTTAAAAAGCTAGGACAGTCAGATAATTCTTGAAGCTCTGTTAGTGACCTTCATAGTGTTTTAAACTTCTGGACTGAATAATGCCATGGCTAAGAGGAAAAAAAGACTATGAAGTTTTGTGCATCTTTCTCAATAATACATGCAACATTATCATCAAGCTATTTAAGTAGCAATTTGATAATGAAAAGTTTTAGGCTAGTCTGCAGCGTAAACCCATCCTGTCTTATCCAAAATCTGACCATAGTAAGATATAACCAGTAACAGCTTAGTGAAAAAGTTTTTACTAGAATTTCCTTAAAAAATATAAACACAAAAAATCACATTAATTCTGCCCTTGAATGGAGATATCCAGACCCATCTAATTTTCATTTAAGTCATCACAAAACTGTATGTTTATTAATCTATAACTTTAGATTTTTTAATTGTGTTTCTACATTGCTCATTTCTAACCTCACACAAGAGTTAACACATGCATGACCGACTTTTAGGGTTGTGACAAATGATCTATATGCAGAGCTGTCCAAGTAAGATGCATTTACTGAAATGAGCACAGAGGGTAATGTTACAGTAAACACTATTGTAGCTCAGCAGTTAAACACCACATTGGTGCTCTCTTGCTCACTTGATTTATACAGAAATCAGGTTGAAATTCTTGGCCTGTATCTGAAGGTACTCAATTGCCAAGACTTGTGGCATCAATACTTTGCATGAGCCTCCATAGATACTACTCCAGAGCTGTCCACTAGGAAGACAAGGAAACCCTTACTGCAGGAGTAGGGACCACAGGGACAGAAGATGGAGCTTCCTTGGGAACCAGTTAGAAAGCTAAGAGCATTTTTTTCCAGAAGCAACAGCCATCACATCCCACCTGCCTCCACTGCTATCACAAAGCACATTTCTTCAGGTTGCCTGTGGGCAAACAAGCTAAATTTACTTAGTTGTGTTGTCTACTGGAAGACAACCTCATGCCACTTGCACACATCTCACCCATTAAGAGGGAGAGCCAGCCAGGCGTTACTCACAGCGATTACCCTACCCTTGGCCACCCTCAGCAATGTGGTGCAGGAGCCCATCCAGACCATGATGTTCCAGTCTTCTCACACCATCAGTCTTCCTGAAATTTTTCCCAACACATTTCCACACTCTCATGATTTGATATCCCATGATCTGATTTGCTACTCAGCTAAGGTAAATCTGGTCCACTATTGCCTAGGGCAAGCTGTGGAGCTTTGGTTCCATTATATCCATCTCCTCACTCATTACATATCCCTCAGCAAGTGCCAGGGAGCAGTAGGAGCAAAGCCACCCAGCACAGGGGCACACATGGGAGCAGAGGACCACCCCAGCACCAGATATGTCCTCATCTGAGCACAGCCAAGAAACACAGATGCTCCATCAGCAGCCCCAGTCATAAGGAGTCAACAAAGCAGGTTCATCAAGGAAACCCTGCCAGGAGCTAGCAGGAAACAAGCCTACAACACAGGCCCAAGGCCCACCCAGAAAAAAAAAAAAAAAAAGACACCTCAAGGCCCTGAGCTTAAATAGGGCTGGGGCCAGGGGTCCAAATGATGCTGGTCAGGGTTGTTAGCACCTGCTGCCCAGGCGGGGCTGGTTAGGACCCTCCCTGCATTCACAGCACCTTTCTAAAACCTTTTAGCTATCCACAGATTTCCTTTGTGGACTAAAAATCTGAATGCAATAATTTATAACCACAAAAAAGAAATTAAAAAAAAAATTAATGCTTCTACCACCCTGGTTCCCCCATCACCATCAAGGCTATTTGATTCCTCATGTTTTTTGATGCTTGTGTTCCCTCTGTGATCACCATGATAACTGAGACTGTCTGTCCGTGATAATGGACCAACTTGCCTTTTGTGCTGGCTTTCTCTTGTCCAGGGTGACACCTTTCAAGTGCAAAGGTTTAGATGTCTTTTTTTTTTTTTATTCTACCTCCTCAGTGGCTCCCATTCTAAATTCTGGATAGTCCAAAATAATCAGAACTGTAAGGTAGAGACACCTGAGGTCATTGTAATTGACAGTAGAAGCTATTCCCCCACTTGAAGAGAACCCTGTATCTCTTGCATGACTTACTTGCCAGTGCTCCTGCAGGGCAGCAGGGTGGCTGGAAAAAGTGGCTTTGGCAAAAATGCAGCAATGCAAGTTGAGCATGATGCTGGAGATCAGTACCCTCCACTGTCTTGTCCAAGGAGTACTCTCATGGATGGGATGGCTTCCCCAGGACAAGTGCCAATGTGTTGAGAGAAGGGGTTGCTGCATCCCCTGGGACTTCAGTTCCTCAAACCCAAATATGTGTCTGGTGTATAAAGAAAGTCAGGTTTTCCTGGAACATTTGCTGTATTCTTCAGCCAGAGCTCAGCATGAGGGGGTCCCAGCATTATACACCTCATGACATTGCAAAAGCTATAAATAGGGAAGTGACTACATTGCCAGATACCTGCTGATACAAGAGGAAAACACCAATATGGAGCTTCTGAAATAACAAAGCCACACTTGAGTCAGTGCCAGCAGATCTGCCTTAAGGTATCATTATGCCAGAATGATCAAGTGGTCAAAATAACATCAGCAAGATTGCCAAGTCACAGATAGCCTTGGAAGCATAAAATTACCAACTAGGAATAAGTAGGCATCCACCCAACAAAGTGGGTAGAGACATTTCAGAGGAAACAAAACTCCATTTACCTTATAAAGTAATTCGAAAAGCATTTCCAAAAAGTAAGTACAATAACTAAAAAGGAAGAATGTTCTGCTAGAAGTTAAGTGCCTTTGCCATATGCACCAATGCATTTGGTGCTGCAAACGTTAAAATGCTTTCCTATGATACATTTTCATTGGAGAGGCATGATCTAATCTGAGAGCTACTCTGAGTGCCAAGAATGCCTTCACATGATCTACTAAAAGGCAGTACAATATAATCAGGGATTACAGAGTTCATCATGCAAAAGCATCTCTATCTAATTTTACATCTATATGTAAATTTGGGATAGGATCCCATACCTCATGGAGATGTTGTCGTGAAGATTAATTAGCTAGGTCTGTGTTCCACAAGGCAAAGTGCCAGATTTTTAGAGGGTTAAATATATATTTTAAAATCTGAATTTTAAGGGCCTGCTTGCTCCCAGTTTGTTTCAGGATCAACATCTGCAAGCTTAAAAGTGCACAAAGTTGTTAAGCACTATTATTTATTTTTGGACAGTCAGATCCTCCCTGGTTTAATCTTTTAAAGTCTCCCCAGAAGTTATTGATTTAAACATGCTTTTATTTTCTTTTTGCTCATTTTGGAGATTGTATATTGTTCAGCCTGCAGCTCAGAGTTCAAAGTGCTTGTCTGGCCATCCAGATGCCTCTCACTTGGGAGCTCTGTGAAAGAGCATCAAATCTTCCACTGAGGTTTTAGCACTTTTTCTTTCTTAACTTAAATCACTTCAACTTAAAATGCTGTCACTGCAGTGATGAAAGGCTATTGATGGTAAAATGTTCTTGTCTACAGCCATCCCTGTCTTCGTCACAACAATAATTCTGCAGACTTTGACTGAGTTGTTCTCAAACCAGCTAATGGATGTAGTGAGCTTGATAACATCAATAACCATGCAACAGATTCTGTGCCTTGCCAATCCTCCACCACGCTCTTTGCCCTTAGTAGGACAACGCTTAATGAGTAGTAACTCCCAATTAATGGATTCTTAATCTGGCTCTGTCACGGTAAACAAGTAATTCCTTGTTAGAAACCACATGCAAATGTAAGCATTAGGGCAGTTGCTGCTATTAGCTATGACTGTCTAATTAGTCATCTACAGTGTACAGCGTGGTACCAAGTGAATTACTTGTAATGACCTCTTGGAAATGAAAACAGAAATTCTCTGTTATTTCCAAAAGAGCAACTTGGATGAAGTAATTTACTGCACAACCTCGCTCCAAACCTGAGTCAGGCTGTATTTATTTCTCATCTTGTGCATCTGAGCTACCTTGAGGCAGCGGTATAAAAGTCAGTTGCTGTGACCCGCTTCTGAAAATTTATTTTGCTCCTTAAAATTTTGGCCTGCTTGACCTCAGCAGCCTTCACCAGTTTGAAAATGCAAGTTATAATCTTCTGCAGGGATTTAACCAGGGGTCTATTACAGCCTGTAATCTGTGATACAGCTTCCAATATTCATGCTGCAGAAGGGTTAAGCCCCTTTGTCTTTGTTCCTGAGTAAAAAGTCCATGAGGTGTTAGTGTGGACCGGCAGCAGATTGAAAGAAGCAACATCTTCAATCAATCCCTAATCCTGTGTGGATGCCACTGAGGAGCTGTCCTGATGAGAGACAGGTGTTTGCTTCACCTGCGCAGCAGCACTCGGACTTTAACCCTCAAACAGCAGCTGCAGCACTGCTGCTGGTGGTCAAAGGTCATATTACTGCTAGAGCTCTGTTTTTAATCAAAATCCTCAGTCTAGGGTCATTGTCCCATCCGTCACTAAGTTGTTCCTGAAGGTGTACTTCGTAAGATGTGCTTCTGCCCTGTGGGAGCAAGGCCAGTCCCAGCTCCCCATCCCAGCCAGGGACACTTGCAAAACACCTCAGACACCACTATAAAAGTTCAAACTGGCTGGCACAAACAGACATCACTGTGTGCTAAAACAAACTAAATACAGCTAATTGAGGGGAAACCTACTGGGACCAGTCAGCCCTAGTCAGTAGCTTCTCAGGTAACTGCTTTTTCCAGCTGGGCTGAGCATGATCAAACTGTGTGATACAGCCACGTGCCTTTGCCATGCCTGCAAAATAGGCACCTTTTCCTAAAGCTAAAACATTTAGACCAGGTCAGTAGATTTGGTAATATTTTGAATTCCATGAGCGGCTTAAAACAAAGTAAATAGCAACCTAATTTGCCTGCCTGCACGGAGCTATTTAATATCAATCTGCAATTACTGCACAGGAAAATAGCAGGTTTCTTTTAGATGGTCATGGTGTTGGAAAGGCTTCAGTTACCTTTTACACTAATTGGCAGTAAAGTGTTTAGAAGTATTTATTTGTCTTCAATTATTTAGAGGTCTCTTAATAGCTTAAATGTAGTTTTGAAAACTTACAAGTATGTTCCACCTAGTCCAGCTGAAAAGATGCTGCTTAAAAGATATATCTATTTACAGCTGCCTGCTGGTCACAAAATTACTTACAGCTGCTAATGCTCTTGTCCTTTAGATGTCCCCAACACAGAATGGGCTTAGTTTTCACAAACTGGAGAAAGTTTCTCCTTGTTGTATTCATTTTACTGAGGTAGAGGTTTTAAAGAGGATTATCACAGAGATCACGACATTAAAATATGTAACTAATCCCAGTTAAATTAATTAATTTCATACTAACAAGTATGAATGGACATTCATGTAGGGTAGGACCCCTTTACCCCATTTTGGGCATGTAAACCACGAGTTAACACACAAATTACATTTAAGATTAATTAGAAGCAGTTTAAAGCCAAGCTCCTGGTAGAGAAGAATGGAAATCTGAGCCTCTGAAGCAATAATCATGTTCAAAATTACATCAGTGACTGTCATGTCAGGAGGCAGAGGGGAACTTACCTACACTCATCATTTCTCTCCCCCTCCCTGTGTTAGAATTCAGGACAGTTATTTTATCGGCTTATATGGGCTTAGATTTTTTCTCCTAATTTTCTCTCTAGAATACTGAACTCCAGAGAGGTTGTTCTGGTGTCATCAAATCATTGGACTCTTAAAAGAGAAATGCATGCTATAAAATTAAAAGAATAATTCAATTTATTTGGGATGATATGCCTGAAGGTTTTTATTAGGATTTGCATTTGCAGTGATGTCCTCATTCCAGTGTTTCAGTGGCAGGTTGTGCCACTGACGTTACTGCTGGTAAGAGTTTCAGGTGCAGGACAGCGCTGTGATTCTGACCCATTTCTCACTATACTCTGCTGTTAACTGGAATAGCCTCATTTTTTCCCAAGAAGCTGTGTGCCCACAGAGATGTAGACTACCATTCAGCAGCAAGCCAGGGCTGATTTTTAGTATTCATTGCACCATTCATTTAGGTACCTTATTGCTACCACCTCTCATGATATTACTGTGTTCACACTAGCATATGTTTTGTTAGACCTCTGTCTCCCAGTGTTCTCTGATTATATTGGCACCTCAGCTTTTGCTAAAAAGGAAAAGGAGAAAGAAAAAGGGAGCAAAAGAGATTAACGCTTATATACAGGAAGAAACAATACATTCCAGACAATCTGGGTTATCTGCTGGAAGTCATAAAACATGCCTCCTCCAGTATCCAGGGACTAGCAGATCAGAGCGGCTTTAGTTTTTAACATGGAGAATCATAACAAACTCAGTGGCTGCTGTGGAGCAGGAAACCAAAGCCATCCCTCAGTAGTGCTTGCTGCTCCTGTCTGGCTATCCAGGAACATTTATTTGCTGGATTTCAATACCCATGACCTCCCAGGGAAGTTGCTTTTACTAAAGCGATGACAGAAGCATATACATCATTGGTATGCAGACAGCTTTGTGGTGACAGGTACAGAAGTGACCAGATTTTCCTAGTAAACCTCTCAAAGGTGTGATTTACGCATCTCTGAGCATTTTCTGCAAAAGGTCTGGAACGTTACAGATTTCACAATATGTATATTTTCCCTAAGGAAAAGAAAAGGCCTAAGTAAGCTAGCAAGTTCTGGTATTTGTGTCTGATACATTAAATGGAGCTTAAATAATAAAAAATTTGGTGTTTTCTCTATTCTCCTTTTTTTTTTTTTTGAAAATTATTTTTGATTTTCACTGTTTTATTCAAAAGGAAGGCATAGAAATAGCAGCCGTGAGCTTAAAATCAGAGCTGTAACAGGGATTTATTATAGACACATTTTGCAGAGTATTTCCAGTTACAGCTGCATGCTTTGAAGTTGTCAGTGAAACAAGCAGTGTGCTGCTTTTCCAGTAACCATTCTTGTTATCTTTTAGGGTTTTTTTTCTAATTTCAAGTCCTAGAGAATCACTGTCAGTTTTAGCGTTCAGCTCTATTAAGGGAGGGAGAGAGAAACAGAAAACGGTATTTCCCTGCCTAGGTAAGAGGAAGTTGCCAGTGGGGAGGTCAAAGTGAGTGCAGAAGTCCGTTTGCTTGTTTTTCATAGGAGTATGACAAAGAGCAGCGCAGCAGCCAAGGTGGATACTCATGTTTAAAACCCATTTCCCACAGTGGATGGCATTGAATCGCTTCGTTGCCCTGAGGCTTTGAGATGGAGAGAAGCGTAACTGTAATTATAAGGAAAGAAAAGGTTGATTATCATACTAGGGCTTGTTCTGTTTTCAGGGTAGGTGAGAGGAACTCTGACTAATGACAGTAACAGCTACACTTAGCCCCTATCAAGCACCTCTAGGTATAGGTGTGGTCATCTTTTTCCCCAGCAGTGCTGACCATCAGTGAAAAGAGGTATGGCTTCTTCCACAGTCTGTGTGTAAGGCAGAGGGAAGGATACAGAGCAGCGGTTGCTCTCTGGAACAAATGCAGAATGAACAAGTAGCAAAATATTAATGTACTGTTGAAAGCTGAAATTGGATAGATGTGATTCAGTGCAGCCTACAGGGTCTGATATCTTGGCAACTGCTGCAAGATATCCCCAATCTGCAGGCAAAATAGCCTTTGTGAAGAAGCACAAGATTGTAGTGTGCAAGTTAATGCATCAAAAGGCCAGGAAGAGAATAATTCACTTTCACCTTGCTACAGAGGACAAGCAGCAGTAAAAGCTGTGCACTATTGGCAAGCTTTTTTTTTTGCGGCTGTTTTTAACTCAACCCCTAGTTCAGAGCACCAGCCACCTCGGCAGCGTTCCAACTGGAGCTGCTGACATCTCCCACCTAATCAAGCACTGGATTATCTTGTCCTGATAAATTTGAGCTGGTGCCTCGTGAAAAGTCTTTCCTGAAGTACTTTGCTACCCTGTAATAAGATGGCAGATGTCTGAATCAAGCCCCAGAGCCGGCAGAGCACTGTTTTTCTAATGGCTTTTGGTGGCGAGCGTAAATGTTTTAAGGCAAGCCGTTGCTAAGCTAAGAGAAAGTTAAGCATGATAAATTTCACACCTGGGTGAAGGGAAACTTGAAGGTGTACTGGGTACTGGTTCATACGGAGTATATATAGGCTGCATTGCTGACCTCAGAATGCTTGCCCTAAAAATGACTTATTTTGTGAGCAGAGCTCTTGAGTAACATACTTGTTTTAAAAATAATTTCTCTTTGTCTGCTTCATCTTTCTAGGAACAGTTACTGAGCTATTAGAGACTTGCTTACTGTTCTCAGTCTTCTGTGACTCAATCACTGCTCTGAGTCATTCAGGATAAATAACCTCTTTCTTTAAAACATACTAAGGAGAATGTTTATGTTACGGAAGCAAGGGTGCTGTATATGTGTGCAGTTGTACATTTACATTAACAGGTTAAAGGGACAGGATAAATCTTGCTAAGATAAAAGTATTTCTTGCAAGCATTTGTTTTTTCTTTCTTGGTTTCACTAATGGAGAAAAAGCAGCCATTCTCGTGTGCCAGACAAGAAACATCTT
The DNA here is from genome assembly GCA_033439905.1 of Ceryle rudis. Classification (NCBI taxonomy): domain Eukaryota; kingdom Metazoa; phylum Chordata; class Aves; order Coraciiformes; family Cerylidae; genus Ceryle; species Ceryle rudis. Next base: position 49,551 of record JAAGNO010020411.1, read on the forward strand.
TATGTGTCACAGTCACCTATACCATGCCTCTTGTAATACTGCTTTGCTCTTTTCCAGGGAAATCCCTACATGTGCAATAATGAATGTGATGCGAGTACCCAAGAACTGGCTCATCCTCCAGAACTGATGTTTGATCTTGAAGGAAGACATCCCTCCACATTTTGGCAGTCCACAACTTGGAAGGATTATCCAAAGCCTCTTCATGTTAATATTACACTCTCCTGGAACAAAACCATTGAGCTTACAGATAACATAGTTATCACTTTTGAATCTGGCCGTCCAGATCAAATGATTCTGGAGAAATCGCTTGACTACGGACGAACATGGCAGCCCTACCAATACTATGCCACAGACTGCTTAGATGCTTTCCATATGGATCCAAAATCAGTGAGGGATTTATCACAGCACACAGTCCTAGAAATCATTTGCACAGAGGAATACTCCACTGGGTACATGACAAATAGTAAAATAATCCACTTTGAAATCAAAGATAGATTTGCTTTTTTTGCTGGACCTCGGCTTCATAACATGGCTTCTCTTTATGGACAGCTTGACACAACCAAGAAGTTAAGAGATTTCTTTACCATCACAGATCTGAGGATAAGACTGCTTAGGCCAGCAACTGGAGAGATATATGTAGATGAGCAACATCTGGCACGCTACTTTTATGCAATTTCAGACATAAGGGTATATGGAAGGTAAGAGAATATATACCTTTAGAAACAGGCATATGTGTTTGATTGTAGAGGTTATTCAAAACCATTTATTTCCCCAAACATGACAGCATTTTCTGCCAAGACATGTTCATTGGACCAATGTGTTTCTGGTCATACTAGAAGTTTCTGACTCAGCATTGCAAAGTCCTGGGTGTTTGCTGTCACCAGACAGATCTTGAGCTCTAGGTCTCACAAGCAGGGTATTTTAACCTTGACACTTAAAAAAAATTACATAATTATTGGTATAACCAGCTGCTAAACAATAGTCTTCAGAACAGTGAAGTTCTCTAGATGGAGTTTGCAGAGAAGTGGTATTTCCCTTCAGTACTCCCCTGGAGAAGCACTCAGGCCTGACACATAGGCTGGTCAGAGTGTGACTGGCCAGGACCCAGAATCCCTAAACAATATATTTCATCTCAAGAAAGTTTTGAGTTGAAAATTCCTACCTCATGATGACTTTTTTCATCCTCTCCCAAAACCACTGATGAAAGAGGAAGCACAAGTATTCTTACGGAAGAAAATGCTAATGTATGAGACTTCTGCCAAAATTCTTTATAACTTGCTTGATTTCATGGTTACCTTACCAATCTTGAAATTAAGTATGAGATTGGGAATATTTTAAGGAAGCATGCAAGAACCAGTCAGAAGAGTTACTTAGAGACATAAGGAAGCATTTTGGAAATCACTGAATAACTTCTTAGTCAAATTAAATAGCTTATTTGTGGTATAAAAAGATGGCAGACAAGCAAAGCATCAGGTTTTGTGGGACTTCAGAATGGGATTCTGTCAGAGGATGGATCCTACTAGTAATAATAGTTTCTTACCTTGGTTCAGGAATTCACCTTGGCATTAGGACACTTTTTACTTTATAAAGTTGAAAACAGTTGGAGCCTGATTTGATAGCAGTTAACCAAAAAGAAAGATTCTGTTTCATCATTTGACTTTTTCAGGCCTTTAATGTAGACTGTGATTGATAGAGCAGCCCTAGCACAGACCCTTCCCACTGCATCTGTCTATGAACTGCCTGTGAACAAGGAAGACAGCAGAGATTAGAGTCCATTCCTTGCACTTTAATTAGCTCTGAAATGCAGTGAAGCTGAAGTAAAATGAAAAAACCCAACAACAACAGTGTTTTAGAGACTGATTTGAATATAACGAAGATGATTACTCAGCTGCATTCAAGACAAATAGTCCCTCCAGGGCAAGCTGTGGCTGGTATCAGGTGCTGTAGTTTCAAAATTAATAACTGTGCAATGACATTCCTATTGGGAAATTCTCTTCCCAGCTCAAACTAGCAATTGACTGATGACCTCAAGCAGGAGGGTAATACCCTTTACATGTGTCTTTGATGCCAGTTTGTTCAGAAGAAATAGATGGGACCTTCTTTATTAGCAATTTGCTCACCTCTCTAATGTACCTTTTCCTTCTTCTCTGTTTCTTCTACAGAGAGTTCAAATCTTCCTTTCTAAAAAACTCTTCTTTTTTTAACAGAAGCTAAGTATCAAAATGAACAGAAAAGCTAATGTATATTGGAAAGCCAAGGCATTTTTTGCAGACACAAGACAGCGAAAAACAACCAAACTTGAGACAGTGATTATATAAAGCATTGGTGACTATACTTCTATTACTCCTGTAGTGAGTTTGCCATTTTCTACCTCTTTTATCTAAGCCTTTCATGTTCATAAGCATTTCCATATTGAAAAAATCAATACCTGAAATCAAAATAGAATCAAATTACTGTGATGTAATCTATTGAAAAATATTCCTCTAACTTTATTTAAAGGAAGAATTGATGCTACATACAGATTTGAATGCATAAACACTTTTGCAGTGCCAATATATTTTTATATGACATCAAAATACATTTCTTAGGACTGCAGATTTAGCTTGTAGTTACAATCTATATCCACACCAAATACGTACATATACATGCAGGATCACTACTTGAATGAGTGAAAGTGGAAGATAAATGTTACTGGTTTAAGAATTCTTATTGTAAGTCTCATTAGATACATTGTAAATTATTTTTCTGAAGCCTCTTGGGAGGGCTAAGTAAGGACAATTTAAGATACTGTTTGAAATTGTTTGGTAAAATTAGCCTCCCTATATCAAAAAATAATACATATCTTCTGTTTAATATGTATCCTTGCTCCATTGGGCGCCACATAAGTTAGCTCTACAGAGGCATCATATCAAAGCTCAGGATTTGAAGGTCCTTTTGCTTCAAGGAAAAACTGCTCCCCATATGAACATCCATTTGGAGCTTAGTCTGACTTCAATTAGATGATCAGTACTTTATCAAAGAAAGTATCTGAAGGATTAAAATGAGTGCATTGCATGCAAATTAGAAACAGAAACCTTCCAAGCACATCTGGGGCACAGCAATCTTGTGAAAAATTATCTATAGAAACAAAGCATGACCGTATGGAGAACTTATCTGATGCTGATGCTTGTTGTCTAAATGCTGCAGTAATTGGACACATGCTTTAAAAGAAATATCTGATGTGTAATAGCCTCTCCTTAGATTAGATCCACATGAATTCTTATCACTCTTCTGCTAATGAGAAGAACAGCTCTTTAGGGATTTGATGGCCTTTCTTTCAATATATAGTGAGTCCTCCTTGTAAAGAGCTTACAGGCTTGCTTACTGCTAAGTAGCTGTGGTGCTGCAGTACCCAGCCCCTGATTATTTTGTTGCTCCAAATGTAACTTGCAATAGGCCCGCTGTCACCTAGGTTTAGGTATTTTTGGTCTCCTACCAGAAACCTTATATGGCCCCACAAAGAGTCTCCAAATCAACATTGTGGTAACCTGCCCTGCCATGTCCTGAGGATGGAACCACAATGGAGGGGAGCAAGGGTTACCAGAGTTTTGTGCCGCTATTTCTTATTAAGATGAGCTTTCCGGCTGTTGCACCTTAATTTAGGATGTTAACTTCAAAATAAGTTACCATTCATTTATTTATTTAGCTACAATGTTTCATAGTCTGGGCTTTGACACCTAGATATTTATAAACATTTAGTAAAGCTAGACTAAACTATTCGATGAGGACAGAATACAAAGGGACATTACCAAGGAGCTTGACATGTGGTGGATGAGGGATGCTAGCAGGCACATTTTAAAGCTGTCTTTTTACTGAAAAACCCAAAGCAAAACAAAACCCTTTAGGTTAAGCATAGTTAAAATCACCAAAGCTCATCATAGCATATTTCTAAAGGCACCATACAATGTAAATCATTTCACACTGTATTTTAAGGATCAATTACAGTGAAAAACATCTATCCTAAAGCTGCCATATTTAATATACAAAATACTGGGGTGATTAATACTTCACAATGAATTATAGATAGGAGCTTTGCCCTCTTAATATAGGGTTTGTTTTGTCATTGCTTTGTATTTTGGTGTGAAATAAGTCTGATGTATGTTGCATTAGCAATGAAATCATGTACTCTCGATGAACACCTTACCTCCTCTATTTCCACCTGTTTATTCATCTTCAATTTACCACTTCCATTGTGTATTTATTAAGATGATGAAAAAAAGGAAATGTGGTTGTTAGCAATTTCGGCAACCCCATTGTGCTCACATTATTCAGGAAACCTAATAATCCACGTGAACTAATTCTGACTTACTGATGGTCTGCTTCAGTAAATCAGGGTGATTTTTTGTAGTGAATAATGGCCAATGTAGTGTGCCAATACCTTAATTAAAGAGAGACTCTCTTAGTCTTGATCTCATTTTAATTTACAGGGTAATACTACAATAATATCACTAATGGAAGGTACATTAAAGGGCATCAAGTAGCATTAACTGTATTAAATTATGGCACTTGTGTTAATTAACTGCTGAAGCAAGATGGTCCTAATGGCTAGAAAGGTCGACTAATGCATAAATAAAGTCTTCTGGGATGAGAAACTAAGAAAGAGCAGACATGTCTCCCCTCATCTGGCCTTGCTGCAGAGAATCAGAGGGTGTCCTGTGTGGTAACCTCTGGAATGTTTCTCTCACTTTGCTGCCTGCAGAGGTGGCCTGGACTATCTGCAGGCTCTGGCTGTCTTTGATTCCACATGAAGGACAGTCCTGGCAGTAAGCTGTGAGGCACAGCTCCCTTTTGAAACTTTTTTTGTGGGAGAAGTTCACTAAAATGCTGATAATAATTCCTTTGAAGTCAAGCAAAAGGTTCCTGGCAGATTTTGGATCAGGCTGCTAAAGGTTTAACCACATTCATGCCAGAGTATTTTTGCTTTAACAGTTATATTGTCAGTGACATGTACATTTATACACTGTAAATTAACTGTAATTTAGGATGCTACTAAAAAAACCAAAATTGGTCTAGTGGGTGACAGAATGACCAGCTGGCTAAAACAAAGGATCTTATTGCTTTTGGGCGATTAGGTTTTGATCTAAGAGCCAACAGTTTCCTTCTGACACCAGAATATCCATCCTCTGTACAATGTTATTAAGCCCTTTGGAATTTATTTTTATACACTTTGCGCCTTGAAGCTTCTGTATTTAAGCCCCGGGGTTTTCTGACCCTGTCTCATCTACAGTTGCAGTTTCAGCAGCAATAGAAACCTTTAACTCACAGTGTGGAAACAAAAAGTACCCTCAGTTTTAACAGTTTCTTGCTCTCACATTCTCTCTTCTAATTTTAAATCCATCTCAGAAGCTGAATAAATTACGCTGAAGGAAGGCATATTTGCTGCTTAGGGGTTTGGGGCTTTTTTGTCTTTTTAGTCAACCTGTCTCTCCTGCCCGCTGAGACCCTGAACCAGTCAGTACTGCTGTGGTGGATTTGGGGTAGGCGGGTGCCCTTCCTCTGACAGAGCGGATCTGCCCCCCTGAGCCGGGACTCCGCACTGCAGCCATCAGCGGGCAGTCGCACCCTGAAGGCTGGGTTGTACCAGGTTTTATCCTCTGGTTTATTCTACAGATCCATTCTATGGATGGATTAACTGGATGAAATCTTTATGTTAAACTGGCATACACTTGACAACGCTGTAATAATATCCCTCTGTAATTTACCCAAAAGCAGAACTTTGCCCTAGGGAAGTGCTAATACATAGAAGTGCTTTAGTTCTACTGATAATAGAAAATGTTTTCATTAATGTCCAGCTCAGAACCAGACCATCAATAGGAAGATATGTAGGCTTCAAGCTTTTAAGGAGACACCTGAATACCATTCTTGTTTCTAGTATTTATTTACTGTACTTGAACACTCTTTGTTTTATAAGAACACTTGCATAAGCAGCTTATTCTCCTTTGAGATTTTCACTAGTATTTGGAGGGAATCTAGAAGTTTCTCCAATTAAACTCATTAGAGAACAGGAAAGAAAAAGGAATGTATGTATTTAAGAGTGTGTCAATTTATCTTTAACTCCCAAGTGCAATTAGCTTTTTTAATATATCTACCGCAATATGTCACTAAGGAAAATGGTCCATTTTTTTGTAAACAAATCTAGGATCATTGGGAATTGAAACAGTTAAATGATCACTGTGTTTATTCACATGAGCAGTCTCCAATGCTTTACTCAGTACAGGTGTCCTATACAGGTGGGGTTTATTCTTGCCCATGTTCAGATAATACTGGTTTCCACTCTCCATCCTGTTGACACAAGTCCTGTCCATCAGCTCAGAGGGGTCTTAGTCTTGTAGTAGCTTGAAGGGAAGCTGAGCAATCTTGGATGGCTGACTAGGTCTCTAATTCTGCTATACACTTCTGAAACTAGTGGATTCAAATCACCAGGTTTCACTCACTACCTTTACTTATTAGCATTTGATCGTCTTTTTCTGGCCTGTTTTGAAAGATGTCCCCAGCTGTCTTTTAAGGAAGCTCGGTATCATGCAGGATCAGGGTGTTTGAGGAGAGGCACCAAGCCTTTTTGTAGTATAATTCATTTTGTCATTGAACATTAAAGGACTAGAGATGAAACTCTTGATGAAAGAAATAAGAATTTTTCTTTCTGTATTGCTTTGTATGCTGAAAAGCTACCCAAAGAGCCTTTCTGAATAAATTCAGTGATTCCAATAGCTTGCAGAAAGTTTCTTTCCTTTAAGCTTTTCATTTCAAAATAATTCAATTTAATGCAAACACTGAAATAAGCTTAAGGATCTCCTGGATCATGTGTACAAATGATCCGTAGCACAGGGATGTCCTTCAGGTTGAAGGTAAAGCTGGAGTGCTACAACATATTACCATGTTAAACATTTTTAAATTTCCAACTGTTTCACAAGGAACAGGAACGACCAACTTCTAGGTGTTGGTTGGTCGTTTTTTCTTTTAACTTAAAATTCTGATCCTTGCCATGGGTACCAGCCTAGTGAGATTTCCTGCCATTTTGATACTAGTTTCAGATGCCATCCTGTAAATTGGGAGTAATTTCATTGATGTTACCCACATGAAACCAATGAATTTCAAATGTGTTCAAGTAGGAGGAGCGAGGGAAAACAAGTGATGGAGAAGAAGGAAGGAGGGAAGGGAAGGGAAGGGAAGGGAAGGGAAGGGAAGGGAAGGGAAGGGAAGGGAAGGGAAGGGAAGG
>JAAGNO010020414.1:9175-37677 GCA_033439905.1 Ceryle rudis
CCTCCTGAAGGTTGCGCAAGGTCTGTTTTCCCCAAGGGGCTGCCAGAATAAGTACCTGTGTAAGGAGGGACTCTCCATGGCTCACCCTGTGTAACACGGAGTGTTACAGAGCAGGTGAGGAAAACACCTGGGTTTACCATAAAAGAATATGCCTGAGCACTCTACAGATGACAATGGATCTGTGTTTGGTAGATGGGGCCAGCTCTTGGCGTGAGTCTAGCAGAAGCTTAACAAATGAGTACCTGAGATGACCAACACCCAGCCTATCTGCTTTTATTTGCCTCCACTTCTCTGCCAGGTGAAAGAATATAGTACTGTTTGTTTCCTTTCTCCTCAGGAATGAGGTAAGAGAGATTTGGTATAGGCTCTCTTTCCACCTGCTCTCTCCTCCTTTGGGATCAAATGCCATTTTTGATGCTGGTCAGTGGTATGCTGGGGTGAGGGATCGGTCATCTAGGCTCATGAAGGGTTGTTCAGGGGCCAGAAGTGATTCAGGGTCTCTGGGAGGAGAGCTCAGGGGAATAAGTTTGCACCAGATCTGTGCCAGCTTCTGCTTTCACAGTGGGGTGATGTGCCCCAGACCAGCTTCAAGTTCTGTTTGAAATTTGTTCCTCTGAGAATATGAGGTGAATAACGTGACTATGTGTTGGTCCCCAGAAGTCCCATGAATCAGTTCGCAGTTAGCCTTGCCTTTCAGACTGAAACTGAGTCGTCTAGGTCTCCATTTACTATCCCCTCAGGCTTCTTCACCAGCCCCTTGCTGATTACTTCTTCCAAGAACCTGCTCTGCTATCCCCAGATAATTGCATTTTCCCTACTGCTACTTCTGAGCCCAAAGTTTCTGTCTCTCAAAATGTATTGCCGCCACTGGCCAAGAAACCGTGGAATGATTTGATTTTAGAGCAGTGAACAATGGATCCTGACACTGACTTCATGTTGCCAAGGGCTCGTCTCCTTTATCTCTTAGAAATATCTGTCCATTTTGCAAATCTTGTCCTGGCCACAGCAATGCGAGACCTTGCCCTTTTGTGAGTTGACTGATGGTGCCAGATTAGTCTTTTTCTTAATAGAAACTGCAGAGTGCATTCCATCTATCACCAGATTATGCTGGCTCCACCTACAGTCAACATATTTCTAGGTTTAGTCTTTATTTTCCAAAACCCAGTTGATGAGTGCAGGAACTTTGCTCTCTGTGAGCTTCCAAAACCTTTTATTCAAGATGTAAATTTTGACTCAAATGCTCTCTAGAAAAGGGAAGAGCAATTTCTGTGTCCCAGGAAGTTACTGGGTGTGGTACTATGAGTTAAAACCAGAGAGCAAAAGAAGTGCTGACATGTTCTGTGCTCCTTGCCTGCAAGAGAGCTGCAAGTAAGTAAGATAGGATTTTTCTTTCCAGTCTGAAGAACTGAACAAAAAGGATTCATCCAAGCTCAGGACAGTGATTATACATTCTGGAAAGCTCTTATACATCTAATTGTTGTTGTATGCTCTACCTGCATGTGTGAGGAGAGAATTAAGGCTTTGAAAAGTAGTAGCCATTCTACATGTGACCATAAAGATCAGTTAAGCTACCTAAATGTTGAACAATAGAATACATGGGTCAAAAGGGACAGGTCAGGGTTCAGCTCATCAAGGTGTCTTCTAAGATTGCCTCACCAGTAATGACTAGGGACATTACTGCTCTTTCAGGGTTGGTTTCCTCAGAAGAAGAGGTCATGCTTCTAAGACTGTGGTGTGTTAATGTTAGTTCACCTTTCTGTTCATCCTGTAATTAACTTTTGATGTAATTGGTAAATATCTGCCAAGTTCAGCACTGAGATACAAGCCTGCAAGGTAATGCAGTTTGTAGGAGCTCCTGAGGACTGTTTGCTGGGGAAGAACTGTTCAGTGGGGTTAGCGCCATGCTGGAGTGCAGGCAGTTGTTTTATATTCTGCAACCAGCTGAACAGTCATCAAGAGTGACCTAGCCTACTAGCCACTGTATGTGTAGCTTCAGCATGCTTGGCTGGGCACCAGGGTTTGTGAGAGAATTTCTTAGGAGACCTGCCTCTATTATAGTTTGCATTAGGAAGTTAAGCAGATTTAGGAAACAAATTTTTCTGAGATCAAGTGGATCTAGACATGGAGAACAAAATTTTTAATGAACAGAGAAACCGCATGTTTTTGGAGTCAGCTTCTAACATAAGACATCTGCTATGATGAGACATGCTGATCTATGAAGTTTTTTTGGACTTGGAAATGGAGCTACAGAACAAGAGAAAGTAAGAGAGTAATGCTTTAGCAAGCAGTAGGGAAGATGAACAGGATTTGTGGAGTGAGGGAGGAGTACTTTTGTACTCTCTGTATGTCCATTATAGGAGAAGGAGTTTTTACTTTTTCTGATCTCCAATTTAATGTTTCAATTTGACTGAACAAATTTAAAGAAGTCAAACCTCATGAGTCATCAGACAGTTGGAATGAAGCAGCATTTGGAAACACCCAAAGCTTTAAACTTGGCATCAAAACACATTCATTTGAATCCATTTGTATATCAAATACTTCTTAATTCTTGTTGTCAAAACAGGAAGCCTCACAGCTACATACTCAGTCATCATAACACTATTTTTGCTTTCTGCTGTTTTACTCTGCTGTAATGGGAGTAAAATATGCCCCCCTCTCCCTGCACAGGGAATTTAATTTGCGAAGAAAAAGTTCTGCTAATGTCTCAGCTTGTTTTCAAATCACTACCAGGATTAGTTGGAGCAGTGCAGAGGATAAATTATTGCTCTTGTTAGGGCAATTTTTTCTCAGTGCACTCTATGATCACCTGGCTTAGTTGTCATGGCTCATGGATTTCCAGGTGTTTGCCTTTTAAATCAGATACAGAGGGCTAAGTAATATCAATCTTGGCAGGCCACTGCTCCCTTAAGCAGCAGGAAAAAAGACAGTTAGGAGACATGAACAGCTGTTTTTATCCAGTGAGATGAAGTCATACGGTAATATTACTTTCTGTCATAAAAGGATATACTTTGAAGGAAAAAAGTTTAGAGAGAAAAATGCCCTTGAAAGTTCTTTAGGTATTTATAAGATTTAGTGAAAGTAAGATACAAGCTCTTCAGAAATTCATCCATCTATCCTTGCACTTTGAGCAGTCTAAAAATTATTTCCTATGAGCTGTAAGGCATGCACACAACAACCAGAGAAGCAACTGTGACTAAATGCATATGAGAATCTGCTGTCTTACTCACTAACAAAACATACACGTACTTTACACTGCAAGAGCAGGAGGTCTAGTTTATACCACTGTTACAATACTGGAACTTTCATTCCCTTGTTTTCAGACTGAAGAAAACAAGTAGAATAAAATTAAATAGTTGCTCTTTTTTCTTCCTTTTGAGCAGGTCAAACTTCTTTCTCTTCTAACTTGAGTAAACGAGCACTTCTGCGCACAGCAATAGGTTTACAAATCAAAGAGGCAAAAAGCTATCTATTCTTACAAGCCACTGCACAAAACCAAGACTGAACATCTTTATGGAGAAGGACAGGCAAGAAAAAAAACCTTGAACAAGCAACTTACCTCTATTTTGACTGCTTTGCTTGTGTCTTCTACTGCAGTTCCTTGTCTGTCTCCACTGGCAGACTGATTCACTGTGAGAAACCTGCACAGATAAAAGGAAGTCAAAACACCATGAGCACTTCAGGGTAGCAGCCGTGAGTGTCATGAGTTGGCAGTGTGTATGGTAGAGCGTGTTTGAGTGCTGATTTGGCAGGGCTTCAGAAGTGGGGAAATCTTTGTGATGAAAAAGATCTTCTGGTTAAATTCACCAACCCAAAATGCACCATGGAGCAGGAGAGTTTAAGAAGTACCTACAAATCAGTGGTTAGAATGTTTAGCTGGGATATGGGTGTTCCAGCTCCCTGGGGCTGTAGAGGACCTTGACCAGTACTGTTGCCCAACTGAGGGGTTCTCCAAATGTAATCTTTCAAGATGAAGAGAATGTGTCCAGCTTCTCTCAACATACTCCCTCAAGAACACTGTGTCTGCTATTGTTTTTTATTTTGTTTATATTAACTTTAATATTACAGACTGTCTTAAATCTGTTTTTCAGTGAGCAGCACAACTCATGAAACCCATCTTATTCTACATTAGTCATTTAGAGTTGACATGGCTTCTGTAGGAACCCTCTGGTGCCAAAGAATTCTTATCATATAACTTTTCTCATAGTAAGGGAACTTGTTTCTCCCAAGCCATTTTCATCTACTCTGAAAACACAGTATCTTTGGAGATATTTATCTAACTGCCAAATTAGTTGTGGTCAGCCTGGGCCTCAGTCCTTCCTGAAATTGGCTCAATGACCATGAGCAGAAGAACACATTCTGTGTCCTTAGGCAGCTGGGCTACAAAGTAGAATTGTCCTATGTGAAGATCGGCCTTTTCAGCCAATAAACTCACAGGTGTCTTCAGAAGAACTTGTGTTTCATTATGGAGTGATGAACATTTAGAAGAACACCAGATGAAGGGATGTGTTCTTGGGAACACCACTGCAAATAATGTGACACCTTTAGGTGGGGGAAGGAAAGTAGTGAAATAAGAACTGGACATCAGTGATGTTACAGTAACAGTTCTACTTTACACACAAAGTAGAAAATATTGTTTGGGCTGGTGAAAAAGGTAATTTGGTAAGTTGTCAGTGAACAGCATTGTAACTCAGCTGCTCTGATGTCTATAAGTGAAAATAACTTTCATCAAACCGTAAATTAATCACTCAGAAGGGCTTCTACAACACAATGTCTAGTACTTTCTCATGTCCTAGGGTGGGATCCACAGTCCCCATGATGTTTCCAATGACGCTTATCCAACCTGTTTTTACTGATTTTCCAGAAAATTCAACACCCTGCCTCCTCTGTGTTCTCCCATATTTCAAGATGGCTGCAATCTCCTTCCTAAGTGAATTTAGAGGATGTTCTGGCTTTTTTCAGATATATTGCTATTGTATTTCCCATTCTAAGTATTGAAAACTCATGAAGTAGGTCTCAAGTTCTTCACGCATTTCCCCTACAAGCAGTGAGATAGTTGAAGGGATAACTCTCTGAAGGGTATTTGTATTTGGTGTAATGAAGGGCAGCAGTTTTGTTTGGATCAAGCTCTATGTACATTCATGGAGCACAAGGAAACAGGACAGGCTTCAGCAGTGGGCTCAGGAGATGAAACAGGCCTGTTATTTGTTTTGGAAGGGGAAGGGACAAAAGTGGCACCAGCCATAGTTAATTTGTTCAGCTAATGAATCTTAACCATTTCACAGAGTGAGACACTGGCCCTTTGGTCATATAGTGTCACCAGCGAACTGCCTTAGAGTGAGCTGTAACTGCCCTGGTTAGCATCCCATACAGGGCTCACATTAACATTTGATTCAAATGGAAAATGTGGGTGTCATGTTGAAAGGAAACCCCTAAATGCAGTATATTTCTTTTCACAGTGAAGCTAATGGCATATCATTGTGGAGGGATGGTGACCTATAATGTTGTAACCTAATGTCATGTCCCACTCATTTGGGGTGGGCTAATGGGGTTGGGAGGGTGTGGTGTGACAGTGTCTTCAGCACTCTTTTCAAAGTAGCCCTTCCCACTAATGGGCAAAGGGCTCTAAATACCTCTTGGGATGGACATAAAGTGTGGGTACTTTTCATTTAGTGTTTAAACACCAAAGAGCCTTCTCAGAGCCCAGATAAAGGTTAGAACACCTCTTCTCTGTGGTAGCCAGTAGCTTGCCTGTGAAATAGCAGATGTGAGGTTTCTGCTGGGTTCAGAGTGTAACTTTGAGCCAAAGTGACCCACTGAAGTGCTATCATTGCCAAGATGAAATCAGCTCCTTTCTTCCACACTGGAGAGTTCATGCGTACAGATTCTGAAAGTGTTGTCAGCAGAGAGTGAGTGTGCCAAGGTTTCTCTATCTCAGGGATTAACTTGAACCCAAGTTTCCCCCCCTTCCATGTTCATGCTTGAACCACAAGACTGGTTACTGTTTTCTGCTGTTGTCTACCCTCCCTCTGTCCCTTGGTCTTCTTCATGAAAAAAAAAGTGAGCAGCCCTATTTCAAATGAAGACAAACCATCTTGTCAGGAGTGAGGGGTTTATGCAAAAGGCATTGCAGTGACATGGTGTGTGAAAATAGCATCAGGAGAAACCCTTTCTCTGACTCCAGCAGAAACCATCTGATGCAAAAGAAGTTTTTGTATCCAGTGAAAGCAAGTATTGTTGAATGAGTCAGGTATGGCTACTGATTGTGGGTTACAGATGCTTCTGCATCAGATCAATAATTTCATTGTACATTTGCAAAGGTGCATCCAATCCCCAGATGAAATCCAGATGTGCCCATTCAGCAATCCTCTTGTGATAGATGAGCCTCTTAAGCTGAGACAGTAAAATGGCCACATCCTTGGGATCTGCAAGCAAGTCTTGTCCCCCAGTCCATACTGCTGTTGGTACAGTCATCTCTTCTACATTGTAGAGGGGAGGAGTAGCCTGGAAAACACAAAGCAGTAAAAGAATGAATGTACAGAAAAGCACAGCAAACTTTGAACATGCATTTGGGGCTCTCTTCCATCACTGTTCAAAGTAGAAAGGCCTAAACCAACCAGCAAGGAAGTGCCCTTGCTTTCTTTTCTGCCTGTGCTTGCACGGATGACCCATCCAACAACACAGACAAAGGAAAAATGCCTCCTGAGCTGACAGAGTTACTGTTGGGTCTTTGCCTTCTCAGCTAGAAATGCATAGGGCAGGGACCTGGAACAAGACAGAAAATGTCAGGATGCCTCTGGAAGACTCTATCTTGGTCCTTCTGCAGTACTGGTCAGCCACATACATGGTCCAGTTCGAAAACACAACATGTGAGTAGTATGAAAAGGAGCATGGAGTGGCTTCTGTAGGAGGAGAGAGGAAGTAGCTTAGAACTCCTGAGTCTGGAAAATAGAGGCCAGAGCAAGGACAGGAGACAGGCTTGTACAACCACAAATGGGATGAAGAAAGAGCACAGGAAGTAATTATCCCATTAATTCTCACAACACAAAAGCTAGAAGGCATCCAGTGACTTTCCAGGAACAAGCAAATTAAAAAAAAAAACCAAAGCAGTTGCATTTCATGCAAGTAATCATTAAAACACGTAACACCAGAATATACCTGTTGGTATTTTTCCATGTTCTTCTTTGGACTGCCCCAGTCGTAAGCTTGGAACTTCCCCGAATGGGCCTCCTAAGAAGATGAACAAGAGAAGGGTAGTTACAAAGCCATCATTCAAGAAGTTAGTGAGTTTTTTCCCTGCTGAGCCTCTGACTCCAATCTAAAGCATCAACAAAAGTTCTTCTAAGTGCTACAAAAAAAGCCAACAGTAAATTAATTAAAAGTCTCAATCAGTGAAAAGGAGTCAAATGGTTTTGTTAGAACAAAAAAAAAAAATGTGGCTTCTGCAGGAAGACCCAGGGATGCTCTTGCAGGCAATTTGTTCTAGTTTGTAAAATTGCAATTAGGAACTGCCTCCAGTAAGTTCCTTTCATTGTTGCTCCTCTTCTAGTAGTCATGTTGCCATCACTTAGCTCTGTGAGTGTCTCCTCCTTATGTTTTCTCTTCTCTCACTTTGAATACAGAAGTCATCATTTCTAGTTCTTCCTTTGTGCTCCTTAGCTTTGCCTACAGCACGGGTTGTTACTGCTGTGGAAGACACCATTGATGGGATCTTAATATTGATGGTAAGATGTCTGTTAACTCCTTTAACAGTAATAACAGCACTGACAACAAAGGTTTAGGAGCATTACTCCCACATGTTTGTACTTGCCAGTTTGTGGCTAGATGATGAATTAAACCTGAGCCAATTTGCAGAGCTCCCCCCATATGCCTTTTGTAACTTTTTCTTTACAGGTTTAGGCCATGGTTGCAAAAGCAACTTAATCAAGCCTACTATTTGATGCAAATTCACAGCCCAAAGTATTGTTTGATTTTGAGTAAATGCCTGTGCGGGTATCACTCAAACACATCCATATGTTTGCTTTGTTGAAAGGTGCATTAACACTTGCAAGCTCACTGTGTTCCCAGCTGCTTCCTCTGTTCCAGAACCTGCAGCACTGCCAGGAAACCTGCCTTGCATGCAGCAGCTTCTGTGACTGAGCCCAGACGTTAAGAATCGTGAAAATGTAAGCCCAAAGAGAGAAAGGCAGCTCCTATCAGCATTGCTGCTGAGGATGTACTGTGATAGTACTTTGTAATTAAGGGATACGAGTCTACTAAAGAAAGAGCTCCTTATTTATAGTTCAATGGCTGACCAGACATTGAGAGCTTTGAAAGAAGAGATGAAAATTCAAGGGCTTTTACCAGTAAAAATCTGATATTTTACAAAGCAGCCTATGTCTTGCTCATTTCTTTACAACACATTGGAAACTTAACTGCTTTCTTAAACAACTGTGGACATTACAGTGTGATTACAGAAGAGTGATATACATACATCTACATGCACAGCTTCCAACATACATGTTTTCACACAAATACAGTGTTTCATTGTTACCTTCAAATGTACCTGTATCACACAGGGTATTTCTATCCTACTGGCAAAAGAAGGATCCATGAAAAATAGTGGTTTGAATTAAGATTTCACTTGTAAACCAGAAGTTGCATGTGTTTCTAAGACATTAGCAATGGCTTCACAGTAGGTTACCAGCTATACCCACTCTATGCCACTCAGCCAGAGGTGAGTGCCTATTTTTTCTTCCAGGAGTTTGCGAGTACCTGACTCCAGTGGACTATGTTCTGCACAGAAGTTCCAGCAGAGGTTTGTGCAATATACACGTTGATTCGGTTCTGAAAGAAAATATTCAGTGAGTATTCTTTTTCTCTCTTCTATTCAAATATACATCAAAACATCTGCATCAGCAATGTCATGTATCAATAAAACCAACATAAATTGGAGTAGCATGATCAGAGACTCCCTTAGAGCTACTCCAGATGTGGCAATGTGTCAGGTCCCAGGTAGCACTGAAAGAACTACTACCAGTCAGAATATTTTCCAGGATGAATTTAGAATCTAAAAGAATCTACAAGTGGAAGTGATAGAATAGAAAACTAGTAATCTAGATCCCAACTACGTGTTTTTTTTTCAGGAGTCTGTAACAGATCCTGTGTGAGAGAGGATCACTGTTTGACAGAACAGCAAAAGGAACTGCAACTGCCTGAGGAATGCACAACTGTTTAAAACAAAACGCACCCTGGTCCTGCAGGGTTTTCTTAACAAGCTGTTGGGTGATTCTTCCTCAGAGAACATGCTTAAAAGGCATTGTTTGGAAAAAGATGGAACACAATTTCTATGCCCAGGTGGTCTGTCCTACAGCTGTACCTAGCATGAGGTGCCCAAGTATGTCTTAACGCCCAGTGTCTGCCAACTCTCAGGTTGCCCCTGGATATCCTGTGCCTCTGAGCACATCCCTGATGGTCCAAGGCTTGGAGAAGGACCACAGGGAATACATGTGTTCCTTTCTTTGTTGCAAAGAGCTTCTGGAAACATGAAGCAGTTAAGAGGTTTATTTCTTCTTCTGTGGTGTGCCAGCATACTGAAGATCTCCAATGAAACCTGTAGTCACAGCATGAACCAGGAGACAGTACTCGGAGTTATACATACCATGTCAATGTTTTTCAGGTTATAGCCACCCAGACTGAAGAAGATACTTCTACAAAGCCTGGCAAAAGCTCGGTGGCTGCAGATGGGGACTATTAGCCTTCTTAGGCACTCAGTCTGGGGAAGAAATTCTCTTTTGCCAAGCATACCCTGTGAAATACAAAGGTAACATTCATTTCAGAATGTACACTTGTATGCTGTGCTATTGTTTTTAAAAGGTGTTTGTGTCCTGTTTCTCTTCTGCAGCACTTTCAGTGGTTTTCACTTGCTTTTTCCTCAGTTGCCAGATGATAGTCTCACAAACAATAAATAAATTAGGTGTTTTCCCCTTGCATCATCCTGCTCAGGCATTACTCAATTTGTGTTACATCACTTTTAATGAAGAGATATGTTAAACGTTAACTCCAATTCATATTTTAGCTCTAAGCTTTTACATCAATTGTGGCTTTGTTTAGGGGAACCTTTGAAGATCAGCATCTCTGTACTTGTCTGGGTGACCTGTCCCTGTGCAGCACTAATGCCCTAGATAAAAAGTTTTCCTTAATGTCGAGTATGAACTTCCAAAGGCTTCAGTCACAAGGTAAACCTACCCACATGCAAATGAGTAGACTTCATAAAGCCCTGCACTTTCTATTTATCCATTTTAAAGAGCTAAACAAACAAGTATGTGGTTAAACAGTTGAAACCAAGATATCACGTACCCTCAGCAATTTTTTGGGAAGGTAGAGAAGTTTTGTTGCTGCACTTGTAGCATACTTAATAGTAGTGATGGGTGCCAATGCAAAATAGAGTTTGATTTTTTGAGCCAGCTCTGGCATTGTTGAAAATGCAATGAAAGCTGAGGAAAAAACAAACAAAAAAAGGAGTTCAGAAAATCATCAGGTGTACATTAGACTGCTTTCTATATTTATAAATGCTATTCTGCAATTTCAACCCTACAAGCAATCTTGTTAG
Source organism: Ceryle rudis (assembly GCA_033439905.1). Classification (NCBI taxonomy): domain Eukaryota; kingdom Metazoa; phylum Chordata; class Aves; order Coraciiformes; family Cerylidae; genus Ceryle; species Ceryle rudis. The sequence goes on from JAAGNO010020414.1 coordinate 19,764, forward strand.
TTGTTCAGAGACTATGGTTCAGCCCTGATCTCTGTGAAATCCCTCCTCTCCGTGAGTTACCAACATGTAGTTTTATTTCCTTCTTTCTATATTTCACCCTTACAGCTTTCTTTCAAACCCATTTAAACACCAATGCATACCTCTGATATACTTTCATGCATTTCATACACTATTGGCAACAGCTGTTGTTTTTCTTCCAGTCAATCCAATTTCATATTTTCTTTTTTTTGTATGTATGTCCTGTTCAAACTGTCCAACTTCTCTTTCTGTACTCTCATCTTCCTGTTTTGTTTATTTTGGTCAACTGACCATCTGCTGTTGGGCACACCCATGCATCTTGGAAAGAAACAATTTGCATGGCCCATAATAGTTTCCAATATAATTTTAAGTTGACAAACTTAAAAGGACCAGTGCATTTGACTCATATTTTATCATCTTTATAATAAATTAAAAACGCCTACATGCTGAAAACAGCTTATCCTGTGTTTTTCATACCTGCAAAGAGTTAATGGAAACCCCAGATACTTTCAGTATCTCAAATCACATTTTACTCCTGTTTTCCTGAAACATTAGTCTGTTGTGTGTAACTTACCAATGGTAGTACCTTGCGAATAGCCAACATAGTACAACTTTTCCTGTCCCGTCTTCTCTACAATGAAATTTATTGCTGCTGGAAGATCAAACTTTGCCATCTCATCAAAACTGTTGACAGGAGATTGAAAGAGCAGCATGCATAGATAAAAAAATCCTTTTAAATTCACATTTTTATTACAGGCTTGTCAGCAAAGAAACAATATGAACCATTTAGTGGATAATTCAGATATGCTAACTTCTGTGATTTTCTGGCACTGGATATGGAAGATACTACATAAGGTTATCTCTTGACATCAACAGATGGACTACAACTCCAAGAAGTATCAGGCTTAATTGTAATGGTCTGCATAGAAGGAAAAGATGGTGATAAAGTAATGGTGCTTTGTCTATAGAATCATAGATTTTATACAATTTGATGTTAAAGAAAAGGTCTATTTTAAAGTGTTCATTAAAAACAGCACAAAGTGTTTACATTTTCTCTTTCTGTGTTTTTAGTGTTATTGTAATATACAAACTAGTGCTTCTAAACAGCCTCCAGAACTGAGGAGTGGCTTGGACATGTCCTGTTCATGTTTCTCTCAGTCGCTTTGCTTTTGTATCTCCAGTTTGAAGAACTTATTCTGGCAGAAATTAGAGGAAAGTCGTCTCCAAACTATTAAGATTCACATGCATGTTTAGGGTGCCTCAGCAGAAGTGTAAAGAACACTCTTTAAAAGGTAGCATATGTAAGTCTCTGATTTAGCCAGCTTAAATAAATATGTAAAGGTGGGGAATGGAGATGCTCTTCAGTCTACCTGAAAGCCCAGAATTCATCTTGATCAGTGGAATAATTTTGATGCTTTCTGGACCAGCGATTCCCTCTGCTATTTCCCATCCAAACGTCGAAGCCAGCATCAGCTAGAACAAAGCCCAAGCTGTTGTTGGGCAGGTTTGTGACCCAGTTACTAGCATCTCCCAATAATCCATGTTGGAGAAATACAGCAGGTCTCAAAGCTTAAAAGCAAATCAGAAACAAAACAATAACTTATAAAATGTCTTGATTTTTCTGGTAGTTCAGGGACTTTACTGTCCCATATTCCATATTGAGATTTGTTCCTGCACCAACTTAAAGCAAGACAACTAATCATAAGAACAAAACATCCCTTTCTGTAAAGGGAGAAATTTTAAGCTTACATAAGGATTTATGGAAAGATCTACCTGACACCAGCAAAAACTAGCTTGGCACCCTCTGATCATTGTATAGCTCTACTACATTAGCTTGAGATTCTCAACACTGATATTTAGAATGAAGGTGTGGGATTGTTTGCAGAGGTTTCCTTTACCCAGAATACGCATCAGTCAGTAATATTAACCAGTTGTAAACAAAAGCAAAACAAAATTAGAAGGTGGACCAGCTTTATCAAAGCAAGTTGACTGGGCAGATTAGAGCCTTTACCCATTAAATTCTCTACTAAAATTTCACTCCTGTATACAAACTTTGATGGACTTTTTAGAAATGTTATCTTTTTCCAGGATGTGCCCTATCTAGGCTGGTTTTGTCTCATATTAAAGAGCTGTACCTGGGTTTCCCTCATTCTGTGTACCATATGGGATTCTGTTAATGGTAATGATATAACCATCTTCTGTCGTCACTTCATATTCCTCACTGGGGTACCCTTTGTAAGCAATGAGCTCCTTCTAGAAGAGAAAGTACAAATGCATATGCTTTAAGAAAACCACTTCATATATTATATCCATAAAATATTCACACTGAAGAAACGTTAGAGAGCAGATACAACTGCAGATTTAGTCTACATATATTAAGCATCTGAATAAAGCAATAACCCTAAAACTACAACACATTTCCTTCACTCTTCATGTTATATCCAGGATTTGACTATTCGGTCAAAACCTGTTATAAAACCCCTGTGTTATACTACTGTCATACAATCACAAGCCCTTGCATTATGGTGATAGAAGAATCATTATGAACTCATAGCAGGAGCTTATGATGCCTGTAGCTGGAGCTGCCTGGGTGCATGCTCCTGATCTGCTGCAATGCAAAATGAAACCAGTTTCTTTAAACTACCTTCCAAGAAATCCAGAGAGCTTCACAACTGTGCTTCTGTAAATGGCACATATGCAATGAGTACCACTGAAAAATGTACTATATTACAGAAAAAACAGGATCAGCCACCTGCATAGTCACAAGGGAAATCACTAGCACAGCCAATCTTGAGCTCTGAAACAAATACTACTTTGACCTGTAACATTCAAGCTGTTTTGTTACAAAAGAAAATTGTTTTTTATGACTTGGAGAATTACTCAATGTAATTTGTCATATAGGACAGAAATCCCAAGATTTTAAAAAGGGACTAAAGATGCTTGCTTGCCAAGAGGTGCTCTTCTGAAAAGCTGGCCACTTCTGATCTGTGCTGGTCATTCAAAAAAAGGAGAAAACATAATCTACTAGTTATTTAGAGTCTTCTTTGGTGATGAAATGCTAGCAAGATGGTCATTCTTTCAGGGAGGGGAATGGTGCCAGCAACAGCAAACTGGTAACTGATATTTAAAAAGAAATTAACTCTGAAGATTTACAGAGGAAAGGTACCTGCATTCATTTCTCTCAAACATAAGATGTGCTGTTACACATACAGAAAGAAGAGCAAGCTGTAGTATATAGAATAATTAGAAAGAATGGGTTAAATAAAGGCAATCTACCTTCTTATTTCTAATGCCTAGAAACCCCTCTGATATAAGACATGCATTCCTTCCATCCTGAGGTCACTCCACCAGGCAACTTACAACATTCATAAGCGCTTCAGGATCCACAGCTCTCTTCATTCTTCTCAGTTCTTCTGAACAAGTAATTCCCTGCACCAAATATGTCACAGCAACAAACAGCCATATCTTCTCTCTGGATAAAACAGTATATTCATCTGTCAGTAGTTCCGCTCTGCACTTGCAATTCAGACAGGTTCTGCACTTCTTTGATGAGGGAAGAGCTGCCTAATACTGAATGGAGCTAGTCTGGTACTCCCTACTTGTTAATTAAATGGAATAAAGCTGATTTTAAACAGCTGTCTGAGGGAGTGTGGCAACAATCTGAATTCTCTGCCAAGGTTTGGACCAGGACGTTGTTTTCAATTAGTGAATCCAAGGAAAGGAGCAAAAGTTTGGGAGAAACAGATTTCGCTTGTTCTTCTGTGAAGCAAGTCACTTACATTACTATGCTATGCATTTATTCTGTAGATTAATTAGGAAATATTTCTGGCTAACTCTGGGAAACCCTGGAGTTACTAGGTAAATCTTAACTAAATCAGCCAATTGTCATAGTGAAGTTTTTGAAGTGAAGACAACCAAGTTATTGGATTGTTAACTCAAAACCAGAATTGAGAATAAACAAATTAAAATATTTATGAATTAATTAAGAAGCAAGAAACCTACATAAAGCACTTATTTACAGTTGTCCAGCATAATTTATACAAATCTGCTCAATGGCAAAATGTATCCACTTCCTAGGATGACGATGGAAAAAGGAAAAGAAAGCTTTGATAAATGCAATAAGAAGTAGAGAATGAATGCAGGAAGGAGCTAAAAAACTTGAGAGGAAACAAGTCTGCTGAGGTGCACACATAAAAGCTCCACAGACTGAGAACACCTACATACTCTTAGCTCAAAGAGAATGCGAAGTGTTTGAATTAGCATTCTCTCTATGTCTTACAAACCCCTAGAAGCCATGCCTAAACCTCTGTTGTCGCAGTGATGGATCTCTAAGATAGACTGAATCAGCTAAAAAATCCATTGCATTTATTGTTTGCCCAATCAAGAAAACTTAGTAACTTTTTTCCCAAATAACATGAAAAGCTTTTTTTTTTTTTTCTTATCACAGAACAATTTATATTTTAACTTCCTAAGACTAGTTTCTGATATAATCTGCATCTTGAAAATACTTGGCTCCTTTTATAGAAAAGGAACAGACATTTAAAAAACTTTTTATTACTGAGCTAGCCTCCTTTCTTTTGGTTGAAAGACACTGCTAACTTAATCCCACACTTGTCATTTTCCCACACCTCTCCAATTATCCCAGAGTTACCTAAATTCAGGCTAGCTGAGTCATGCTACTCCTCTTTAGCTCCTCTTCATCTATGTGAGTTAAAACCAAACCAACACAGTGAAGTATATTTGATCTCAAATAATAAAGCAACTGCTCAAGCCCAGGTCTGATACCATCTTTTGCAGCTCCCACAAAGCCTTCACCAGTTTTGGGTCAGAGATAAATTAAAGCATTACTGACCTTGTGCCAGAAATCATGTGTTCACCTGAATGACTGAGATGAGAGAGAAATAGAAATTTAATTCCTGGCTGTTTGGAAGATGTGCTGGGTAAAGATGCCCCCAGAATGATGGTCATGCACCAGCTGCTCCCCAATCATATAGCACCTTCACAGTATGCATCTATTTCTTTCCCACTCCTCATTTCTTCTGCTATCACTTCAGCTTTTCCCTAGGGTAGCACCAGAGAGAGGCGACTCCTTTTATTCTCAAACCTCGTGCTTTTCATCTCCTTAACCACAACAGCTATAACAAGGGGTTTTTTTACTGTTACAGATTTTTAAGGAGAATACCAGCCTCTGTGGAGTGGCAGAGCAGGATCAGGAATTTTGAAAACAAGTATGTTCACAGATATACCTTATCATACTTAATGAAACTGTCAATAAACTGCAACAATTTTCTCTTTTATTAAGAGCTTGCTAGTTCCAGCTTCTCATGTTATGTGTAAAGGATAAAAGGAACTCTGACCTTTTGATACTTCTGTAGATGTTATGGCACATATTTTTTCCTTTATTCTTTCAATGTTCATGTTGCTGTACTGTAATTCCCTATTGTTGCAGAAGTGGTTTCAGGAGATTTTCCTTTATTCATATTTCACCTCTAAAATAGCCATATAATAAAATTGATATTCCCTAGATGAGCAGTTATGAAGCTAGAATGCTTTAGTTCAGGAAACATTACCATAATGGCCACTTGCCTCAGTGGTCACAAGCATACTGGGAGTGGGCCAGTATTGCCCAGCAGTAGAAATTAGGAAGGTCTGAGTAGATTGTTAGGTCTTCAGGATAGTGACCTTCATGAAGGCTCTTCTTTTTATGGTGTACATGCATAATGCAGCCATATTCTGATGTCCTAGTTATTACTATAACACAAACTTTGCAGAAGTATGACTGAGGTGGTTTTTTTTGTTGTCGTTGTTATTGTTATTTTTAATTGCATATTCTGGTATAACGGTGGTGGACTTTGCATTCTGCCTGCTCCAGCTTGGTATTTTAAAACCTTGAAAGTAATTATTTTTTCTTGTTCAGTTCCCCACGCTTGTGGGTGACTCAAGTTATACTGCAATATACTCATTCTGTCTCATAGATACCATTCATCCACACAGAACAGATTAGTTTATACATGGAGATGAACATCTCACGGAGATGAACAAGATTTTGAATAGGCTTTGATTTTTATTTATATTATAGCTTGCATATTTTCTCAGAATTATTTAAAATATCCTCAGAAGTTACTTTCTTTAGTATTTACAGACAAGAACAATGAAACAAAATCTCAGAAGACCTGCTCCTACAAGATGTGCTAGCAGGCCTTCAAAGAGAAATATAAAGGTCTGAGTTCAGGTTCTGGCAGGGAACTGGGAGAAGAAATGATTTTCAAAGAGTTGGTTAAGAACATGGAGCATTTCCAAATATTGACTCTACACATGGAGTGGGTTGGGGTTTTTTTGAATCTTCTCTTTATTTCCTTTCATATACTTTAAGATCTTTCATCTTCCTGCTAAGGAAACCAGGTTTACTCCTTTTTAAAGTCCCAGTGTTTTTTGAAGCTCAACATGAATTCCACGAGTGAACTATTTAAGTATGTTTAAATATGTACTTGCCTTCGAGAACCTCATGCTATTGGAACTCATCAAGATATGCCATTAACATTCTGTAAACAAAGCCAGCTTCATTCTTCAGTGTAAAGCAATGCTTCATTGACAAAAACAAATCAATAAAACATATAAAAGGTATAATACCATAAACAGCAAGTGAATGGATAAAGTCATCACTGAAGGTCATTGGCAGTGTATTTTTGAAGGGAGAGATTGAGGTGGGGGAACAAGGGTGAGTGTTAGGCTGATTTTTTTAAACACAGACATGCACATTGTTGTAAGTTGGCAGGCTTTAGGGGAAGTTACTCACACTATAAACAGGTGCGTAGAATTCATTGGAAATGCTTATAGGCTGAAATGTTGCTGTCAGAGGTGTGGCTGCAGCTTCACAAACATGGTCATACGCAAATGAACTTTAAACTAGTCAGTCTAGGCACACTTATATAAATAAGTGCCTTTGTATAAATTGTTGACTGCCTGCTTGGTTTATGAAACCTCATCTCCTTCCAGTGCTCCTTCTGGATAAAAAACTCCAGCAATGCACAGGATATAATCCCTACCATCTTGGTGTTTTGTGCAAAAAGTTTGCTCTCCCCATTCCCTCCTGCTTCAGGAATTAGACCTGTCTCTGAAAGTGACTTAAGAATGGAATGTATTTGCAAGCAGCTGAATATAGCAGTTATTCATGGATCAAATATGTCCTTTTGGCTTCTTCATGGAGGTGGTGTACATAGTTATCAGAAACATCTGGCTATTTTGAGTACATTAAGGAGGGCCTTTAAAGGAAGGTATGCTTTATTGAGAGACAAACTTGTTTTTGTGCAAGCTGCCAGCCAGGAGTCTCCAAGGGAACACAGAGCAGCAAAACCAGAAGGAACCCCTCTGTACGCTCATACAGCTTTAAAAAAACTTCATGCCGTAATGGTGAAGCAATTGTTTCTTGGGAGTGAGCAAAACACTGGGAACTAAGAACAAGGTCTAACAGTACTTTCTCCACAGCATCCCTGGAACAATACCTGGTCTCTGGCAGTGAGGGTGCAATGCCTGTCCTTAGCCACCCTAGCCCATGCTATGCCTTGGCTGGAGCACTGTTGGCTTCTATCACAGGCATGTCTGGGGGGTGAAGCCAGAGCCCACCTGTCCAGCAATGGCCCCTGCACCTCCTAACAGTGGAAGGAGTCCTTCCAATAGAGCCCACTCAAAGGGACACAAGTGCAAAAGCATAAAATACAAGTAGGAGTAGGTGCTGCTTGGGTGAGAGATTCTTCTCGACTCTGTCAGGTCTGAAAAAATATTCCTGGTGTTTGTCATCAAGGTAAACGACATGGGTTTGCCGGGAGGATTTCCAGCAACTAGTCTGAGTGGCACAGTATTCTTAAGTGATGAGTGAGGTAGCTTTGATTTGGCATTTAAATAATTATGAATCTTTTGTGTGACAAAGGTAAAGTAAGAAGTGTCAAAAGGAAGGGCTCAGGAGGGACAGCAAGGGCTGCATGCCTGTCTTTTCTGCTCACACTGCTGACACCTTGTCTAGGAATGTTCCAGGCAGTGCTGCCCTCCTGCCCAAGCCTCATCACCCATAGAAGGGGCAGCTTGCAAAGAAAAAGCTCAGGACCAGGCCCTCTGTTGAGTTATCCAAATGAAACATAACTTATGAAAACAGAAATAATTTCCCAGTACATTTTGGCTGATGCTGAAGTTTGTGAAATGTATGCAAGCCAGGGTTTCTTCATGTATGAGGGTGGATGAAGATAAAGTCTCTGTTGCAATTCATGAATTTTGCATAACTGTTCAACTTGGTTTGCCCACAATCCACAGGTAATTCTTTTTATCATTCTGGTAATTTTGTGGTAATATGTACAGCAATATCTCCTCCCATGTGTATCAACTGTAATTAGGAAAAAAAGGGGAATTCATACAGTTCCACATGTGTGGAAAGCTGAATGAAGTACGGTTTGTTTCTCTCACACTTGTTGCTAAATGAAAGTCTTGAGAGTGTGAACTCAAATCCTCTGGCAAAAGGGCTGGAACCAGTATGAGCACTAAACAGGAGTTACATTCAGTGTGCACCAGTCAGCACTAGTCAAGGTGCCATTAAGCACTGGTAAGCAAGGACTAATGAATGAGGCTGGCGCTGGGTCAGGCAGTTTGCTCCTGTCAGTTTTGTGTTGGCATCAGCAGGAACTACCCAACCATTTTTAAGAACGGGTTAGAGGGTCTGTGGGCAGAATGGCTTGGGTTTTTCTCAGAGCTAAGAATTAAAGTAACAGGTTTGCTTTGAGACACAAGGAGGTTGCTGGGGGGGGTTAGAGATGGCATTGCAAAACCTCCATCCTCTGTTCAAACTGGGATTTTTCAATACCTGTCACTGTGTTGGGCTGGAGATGAATTAATGGTAGACTGGAGTGTCAGTGAGCTAAGGTCTGCTTTGGATCTCAAGATGGCTGGAAGCTGGCATCATCAACTCTCTTCCCATGAACACTTGTCTCCTTTCCTGCTTTCTCATGAAAAATTATCTTCAAATATGAGTCCCATTACTAATTATCTCAGTCTTGTCTTACTGCATTTTTTCATGCATAAAACCCAACTTCCTAGAATTTCCTAGGTCAACAGCTTGGATAAACATAGCTCTGCCTTTCCAAATGGTAATGCTTTTTTTTTCTTTTACCTTTATTCACAGTAGGAATTTCTTTTGAAACATCAACGGTTTAGCTAACTCATAGATCTCATTCTTTTTATTTAAAAAGTGAAGATACAGTTACTATTACAAATTGCTAGTCTGCTCTGGGCATCAACATTAATTTTCCTACATTAAATGGTCCACCATAAAATAATAAAAAATAAATTAAAAGATAATTACAAATCTTTTGTAAGCAAAATGGAACACGTGTTTGAACCTTAGCTATAGAAATGCACTTTAAATAGAAAAGCTGCTTATCAAATATAGTCCAGGTTTTCAATAAAATCTTTCCCCTATAGAGACAAAATTTGTCTGCTGACCTCAAGGTGGTACTTTTCAAAACCAAATGAAGAGTCCACACATTCTATTTCACTTATGTCAACAATATTTAATTCTCTTGATATGTGAAGGAAGTTTACTTCTAAATTGTTAGTGACAACACATAGTTTCACAACACTACACAGAAATAGGACAAATGAAACTTAAGGACCACTTTCAAGTTCTGCCCCATTTGATATTGCACTAGACATTCAAAGTTTATATGAAAAATGAAATATTCTTTCATTAAGCCAAGTAATATCAGACAAGAGCATAATTCTTACCATCACAAAGGAAATACATGGGTTTTTTTATGGTCAGGATGATGACTTTGCTTTAGAAGTATTTTGTGAAGGACCTTGAGGCAGGAATAGCCCTTTGCAGAGTGGTCTTCTGGCTGCTTCACTCCTCCGGAGTGGTCATCTGGAAAGTGGTGCATTCCCAAGGTCAGTGTAGGAGGACAAAATGCATGCCTTCTGGCTCCATGCTCTATGCTACTGGGACTATCAATCTACAGTAGAGAAGCTCCAATGTTAGACAAGAAACAGATCTGAAAGCTGGTAATTTGTATTATCTTTTTGAAAGCAAACAGGAAAACTGGTCGTGTCTTCACTGCCCAACAACCTGTGGTGCTGATTCTGATCTGGTGGCATGCCTACAAAGAAGCATATAGAGATACCAGCTCAGACCTAGCTCTGGCAGCTTCACTTTTAGGGTCCATACCCCTTGTGCTGCATCCTGACTCTCAGAGGGCAAAGCCGGGCTGGCATCTCCCTGCTGCATTCCCCAGCACCACTGCAGCACTGCTCAGCCAAATTCCTCTGCAGTTCTTGCATCCACAGTCTCATTCAGGTCATCCTGGCATCTTGAAATAACTGGTGTCCAGATGTAATGAGTAGGACATTGAACCACTTGTCACTGTTGTGTGATTCTGCCCAATGATTTTGACCTTCAGGATTTGTGTCTCCTTCCCATTGTCCCTTTGGCACCTCCAGCAATGAGGATTTTGTGCACAGACTGTCCCTAATACGTGTCTAAGAGATATTTCAGTTCAAGTTGTATTCCTCTTGAATATTCAGATAAGTAAATTAAAATCATGGTTAAAATCCTTACTTTTGTGCCCCAATGGATGTCAGATTTTATTCATATAAATTGTAAAGACAGACAAGTCCTTATTACAAGCTTTATTAACAGAAACATAAGAGAATGGACTACTGGAGATAAAGAAGTCACTGATGAGGTTTTGCTTTGAAGAAATACCTGGGGGAAAAAAAAAAAAGTTATATTTAAACAGATTTTTAACAAGCAGGCAGATTCTTGGTGCAGGCAATGATTTCAAACTTTTCATCTGATCCTTTCAGAATTCTTCTCTGATTAAAAAAATCATTTCCTGAGTACTAGATGTAGCAAGACTGGTTTCCTGTCAGTTTGTACCTTGCAGATGATTGTAAGCTTCAGTTTGGATCATGCCATTGCAAAATAAAATGGGTTTTTACACTAATATAATTTTCAAATTATAAAGACACATGCAAACATTTTGCATAAATGAGTTATTCTGATATTATAGACCCTCTGATGTCACAGGCTTACCCTTAGCCTTATAGACAATTTGCAGTGTAAAACTTGTATGTGGTACATATCTGGGTACCTGCCTTTTTTAACTTCTTAAGAAAGCATTTGTGTTCCACAGAAGGCACCAGCCTAGGAAGCACCCTGAACTTTGTGTCATTGCTTTCTGCATGGCTGTGCATGGTTTTGTTTCTCAACAAAAAAGGAATGTAAATTAGGCCTCTTCAGAGAAAACCTCATAAAACTCACGTAAAAATGGATGGGAGGTCCCAGTGTCCAAATGTTTTGGCACATACATGGAAAGATAGATGACCATTTTGCTTAGTGTGAATACTCACCTGGCATGTTCAACATCCTGGAGGCTGTTCAGAACTAAACCATGTCACCATGTCATGTCCTTGTCACTCTTTATGTCCTAACAAGGAACACTGAGGAGGGCCATTAAGATGATCTGTGGAAGGAGCCAGCCTTCCCTTCACCACTGTGGGTTTGCCTAGCTCAGCAGATCTCCCACATGCTGCCTTTCCCACACGCAATGACTTTCCCACGTGTGATACCATCCCCACACTGTTTGCTGCCACTGGCGCCAGGGAAGGGGAGCAGCATCGGGGCAGGTCAGCTCTGAGTTAGCTTTTGTGACCACTAGTCTATAATTTTCACTTGGAACTGCACAGAATTATAGCCTTGGAGTTTATTTATTAGAAAATAAAATCAAAGTCAGAGCTAGATAATTGTCTATGGCAAACCAGCTTCTCTATGTTGTACACCAGTTGTCAATGACTGGTGGGTGAAATCATAAATACAGGGTGTATATGCATACAGGGTGTGCATGTGCAACCCTTTACTTACAATGGCTATTTTTTCCCTAGGATGACAAATCATCTTAGAGGGAATTTTTGGGAAAAATTTTTGTAGAATCACAGAATTTCAGCCAGTAATGTGTCTGCTTTTTTTTTTAAAATCTTTGGCTACTGCTACCTTCTGGACATTGGACGAAGAAAAACAGTGTACCAAATAAGGGGCTACTCCACACTCCAGTAATCAGTCCCTGGACCCATCAACAAGAAGTTAACAAATATGGCTTTTACCACCATTGGAGATGTTCTTGGGCAACCTGCCCACCTCTGGGATTTGTCCTAGGCTTTGTGTGTATTCATTTTGGCTGAACCAGTTTCTCACAGGGTCATGTCTGGAGGGTGTGAGGTGTTTTATCCTTATCTGTTAAAGATTGTTTTATCTACAAAAATATTAGAAAATAATAAAGACTGGATGTGCAGGTATCCTTCACTTGGTTTAAGCAAAGCATCAGCTGTATATTCAGATGTAGAAGAAGCTTTCCATCTGTGTTGTCTGATGGGCACAAGTTGGTTGAACTTGTGAACATTTATTGTCTGCCAAACGTTCACTATTGGTAGCTGAACATTATAAGGAAAAAAAAAAAGAATGAAAAGTGGGAGGCTGTTTACAAGAGGAACTCAAAACAGTTTTCCCTTTGACAGGCAATGCAGACTAGCCAGTTTTGTGCATGCAAAGCCATGAACAAGCTCCTCAAGATCACCAGGAGCTCCCAGTTTTCAAGCTCTACGACTAAAGACATTCCTTTGAACAAGAAGGAGCCTAGTGTCTCATACTCTCACACCACTTCAGGAGCAGCAGTTTTAATAGAAATGCCAACCAGTGTTTCAATAAAAACTTGGTAAATTTATTAATTTATAGCATATTATAATTTAAATTATGGCTTTTCATAGCTACTACTAGCCTGGAAAATATTAGTATGAGCATATACGGTTTGATATTACTCTTGGACTTCAGAATACTTGATAGGTAATTTTGTAGCTTTTTTATCCTGTTCTTTAATATTGTGCAGGTTAGAGTGATTTTGTAGGCTTTCGTTTTGTGTGTTGGGTGTTTTGTTGTTTAGGGGTTTTCTTTCCATTACTGATATATCTGGTTTTGGTATTAACTCTCATGGTGAGGTTACTTTATGCCCAGACTTTTCTAGTCATGATATGTTTCCTTACATGCACCAGGTCATTATACTTGTACAGATTTGTATGACACATAGAGTGTGCGTGTAACTGAAAAGCATGTGCTGCAGGGGTTAGGTCTGTTAGCATGCTAAACCCAGAGGGTTTGCCACCTTTGAAAGATCAAATGCACTGTGCATCAGCTACCCAGCATGCACACATGCATTTTTATCTGGGAAATCACAGTCAGAAATACTGTAACTGTATCTAATTGGAGACAATCATCCTGATGCTTCCCATCAAAGCAATGTGGATTTACTGGAGTAACACAAAATGAAATAGCAGGCTCTTACTATGCAATGCACATTTGTCTTGTTTATTAATATTAGATAGGGGAGTCATTTAGGATGAACCTGGTTTGCTAACTACAATTGTAGCATGAAGAGTGGTGGTATCTCCTGTATGAGTTGAGGAAAAGCAGATTAGCTGCAATCATGGTGCTAAAAGAATGTGCGATTCCCATACACACCCTGGTGTGCCATGTCTCTGAGTCCCAGCCAGTCATCTCCATCTGCACTGTGAAGTGGTGTGCATCGTCCTGCTGCTCATCTCACAGAACCACACAGCTATGCTGCAAGAGGCAGAGTATTGCACAACACATTCAAACCACCTCAGAATTAAAAAGCTGATGGAAAAGTTATACAGAGTAATTAATTATCATGTATCCACATATTTGCTTAAGTTTGCTATACATTTGCTTTTTTCAGTCTGCCTTCTGGTCTTTGAAAGGGAAGGACCCACTCCTAATATACATGACAACTTCAGTTCCAAGTATATACTGCCATGCTCAGGATGACAGAAACAAATTTGCATTACCATGAGGTGAGGCCACTTCGTAATCTAGCCCATCCCCTGTCACTTGTCTACTCTTCTATACTTCAGTCTGTGCAGTCCTGTCAATGCCCTCTACTCTCACTGTTTTCTTGTATGTCCCTCAGCACCTCCTGTCTTTCATGTTTGCTTTTCATTTCAGTATCACATTATATTTTCTTGTGAGTTTGTCCTTTTTCAGCTCTCCAGCCTTTGTTTCTCAGCTTTCCTGCACATCCTTTTCTATTCTGCCTTCATGATCCTCATATATATTTTCTTGCCTCACAGCCATTTCACCATATGCCCTTACAAACCATGAAGTGCTCAGGTATATCAATACCCCAATTGAAATTCCAGCGCTTCTAGTCATGGAATTTCTTCTACTAAATCAGATTAAGGATCCAAAGAAGTAACATTTCAATGTCATAGCAGTGGCCTCTTTCTGCAGCCTATACAGCAGCTGGCATGGCCTTTTTTCAGTTTGCAGAGGGAACAAGAAGATATGGTAAAAATGTACATTTGAGAAATTGTCATAATTTAAGACAGAATCAGCAACTTACCTTTGGACTTCAGCCCTGGTCCCCCAATGAACAGCCCTCAGCAATTTGACTTTTCTAGTAATAGCAATCTGAAATTACACCTACATCAGTATTATGTTTATATTAGCTGAAGCTGTTCCTTCCATTTCAGTCCAGTCCAGTTCATTCCATGTACTCTGTTCCCTGACCCATGTATTCTCCTGAAACTCAATATATTCTTTCTTATAAAGGAGACCATAATGCAACCTGTTGTCTCAGGTCTTTTTCTGAATACCAGGCACATACAGTAGGTGTGATTTCTGAGATGTTGCCCTTAAAGCTATTTCCTGACTGCTTTTTGTACATGTGCATTTATGACTGATTCATATGCGTCAGAGTAAATTTATTAGACTTGTGAACTCAGAGGTCTGTTAAATATTCTTAAAACTATTTTGAATAAATCAGATTTTAAACATGATTACATAGGTCAAATGAAATATAAACCCCAGTACAGTAAACAGAAATTCTGCTTGGCATCAGTGCAACTTCTTAGCACCTATCCTGTGCTGAGCCAGGCTATTGAGCCATACACATACCTACTCAGCTTCATAAGAAAACCTTTCAAAGATGTCAGAAACTTTCCTAAAAGGATAGAACAAAGGCAAAATGTTACTAATACAAACGTCTTTCATCTTAGTAGCTACAGCATTAAAAAACATTGAGTGTGCCAAAAGAAATGTTTTCAGAAATACTATTTACCTTGTAATTTCTAATAATTTTTGCATCAAAGCACTGCAAAACATGATTACAAATTATCATTAATTATTTTCTACTTGAGACTATCTTTGATTGCATCCCCTTCAACTTACAATTTTCACTGTGCTTGCCTGAGACATACAATCTCTTTTTAGCAAGGAAAAAACACCCACATGAAAGGCTCATCTGAATGCCGGTGACATGGGAGTTACAGTCATAAAAAAAGGTTTAAGACTTTACTTAAGCTGATTTTTTGTTACATTTTTAAAATTGCTTTACTGACTTAGCTGCATGTGGGGAAATAACTCAAATAATTACCTTTTTTTCAACAAAACTATTGAGTAGCAAAATGAAGTTTTTGCATGGTAGCTCCATGTGGTCCTGGGTGTGAGACTATCACAGGTGTCAGCCACCCAAGAGTGGAAACCACAGAAAATACCTAAGGCAGACAGGCAGCACCTCTGAGTCTTTCTCTGATGTCATTCACAACTCTTAAGCAAGTACAAGAAAGGACACAGTCTGTCCAGAATGGCGCCTAGGAAGCTGTTTCAGGGCAGAACCAGCACAGTGGCTGTAATAACATTTCCATGGCAATATAAATTCTGTATGCTGTATTTTTCTTTGCCTTGCATGGTGGTTTGTATTGCATGATCTGTCATGGTACCCCTTCTAAAAATGCAGTCTTCACTATTGATTCACATTCATACATGTGGTGCTAGTTCAGGAAAGAGAAGCACTGTACTTAATGGATTTGTGACATTCTTAGTTTCAGCTGCAGGACACAAAGCAATAAATATTTTGCTATTTTGTGCCAGATTTTCCATGATTGGAAGTGCTATGTAAGCGGAAAACAAAGACATACAGTGACAGTAACCTTATGAATAATATCAGGATACAAAACCTAGAGATAATTTGCATTTATAGCTATCTGGGAAACACATTAGCAGAAGGACTATGCTGTGCTTTTGTTTGGAATTTTGATTTAGAAGGAATCAGCTTGAATGTTTCTGCTTTCTGGAAGTGATCATAAACCAAGTCAGCATGAGGTTGACAAAATAGTTACAGCATAAATGCAATAGTACTGGATAAGAGCCAGGAGAAGTAATGACAATAGCAGCGCCTTCTCCATTTCCAAACCAGGAAGCAGGAATTTGTTTGCAATTTCCTCATTATGGCATTTCTACACAAGAGATGTTGACAGTAAGATTGTAATATTTTTACACTGTAACTACACGAAGTCCCAAAGTGAAACAAATAACATGTATTTGCAGAGAAGACACTTTGATTTCCTTTCATGCAGGTGATGATTTCTTCTGGTTTTGCAGATGCTTGCATGAGAAGCAGATGCCGAGAGGGAATAATAATTAACTTGAGAGAAATAAGATGGACTTCCCTTTTATGCCTGGGTCTGTGTTTCTGAAGAGAAGGAAGCTGTAGTTCCCTTCCCAAGCCCTTCCCATCAAGAACCTCCCAGATAAAGCTCCCTGCCACAATGCTACAAATGTATATGCCCAAGGAAGAGCTTCAGTTTGCCTGGCCCATCTGACTTCATCCACCAGATCTGGGAGCATGGAGAGAATTCAAGGGTTGTAATACACCTGACACCTTCATTGGCAGCCTCAGTCTTCCTGAGAACATAACATGGGGACATAGCTCTGCAGTGTGATATAAAATAGGATGCAGTCCCTTTGTCTGACTGGGCTTGCTTCCATGCTGGGGACTGTGTCTGCAATAGGCACAGGAGTGAAAGAAATAATAAAGAACCCAGACAAAGCCTTCCCACCTTGAAATGGAGAAATGCAGTTCTACTATATCAATTTCAAAAGTACTGTCTCTATACCAAATTCCCTCAAAGAACTCTTGAGTGTGGCTGAGAGAGTAGCCAAGGTAAAACAGCTTCCTTGACTCATTTTTCTGCACAGTATAAACCTTTTCTTGTACTTCTGTTCTCTTATGCTGTTGAAGAATGTAGTATAGTTTAGCATGAAACATTACTAAAAAAACAAACTTTTTTTTTTTTTTTTTTTTTTTTTTTTAAATTTGTAGCACCTCAGATGAAAGGTGAGGTTTGCCCAAAGACAGCAGAAAAACCTAATGGCTTAGGGCTGCCATAAAGTCTCCTTTCACTGGGCATGCTCCCTGTGGCTTCCACCTCCTTTCCTTCTAGGCACAATTTGGTAGGTGTTAACTCCCTCTGCAGTATTGGAAGCCTCACTGAAAACTGCAGCTGCAAGTGTGGCTCTCCAGGGAGAGCAAGTGCAGCCACAGTGGGTGACGCACTAGCTGGGAAGCAGGCTGCCAGCAGGGAGATGGGGACTGATAAGCAAAGTTGGGCATCTGGGTGAGTACCAAACCCAGTCCCTCTTACAGGTGAGTTTTGAAGAGGGAGGCAGTAGAAGGAAAGTTAGGGCAGGGAGGACCTGTCTAATATCACAGTATGTACAATTTTGTTTAGTGTAGATTGATCAAGATGATATTTCCTTTTAAATAGCTCTTCTGAATAGCTCTGGGGTGGAAAATGTTGGGATGAAGGAGAGGCTGGGAAGAAGGAGGAGATGAGAATGGTATGGGGATTAGTTGTTAAGTTGTTGTTAATAGTTTTCTCCAGTGCTGTATGAAGTCCTCTTTAGATATAGTCTGGGATGAAGAGGAGCTGCCAGAAACTCACTTCTGAGTTTTTTAATTCTTTTTCTCTCTGTTTTTGGGGTTTTTTTTTTGGTTTTTTTTTTTTT